>PVIR01007382.1:0-61215 GCA_004026965.1 Petromus typicus
GCCAGGCATAGTTGCACACTCCATTAATTCCAGCACTGGACAGGCTGAGGCAGGAGGATCACCTTGAGTTTGAGACCAGCATGAACTACATAGCAAGAACTTGGCTCAAAGGGAAATGCTGACTAATCAGTGACATCTCTAATAGTGGATGGAGCCCTCAAATTCCTCATTGCAAACCCTAGTGGTCAGGTAGGTTTTAGAATTGAGATTTGCTCATATTTTAGGAAATATTACCCCATGGTCAAGAAATTATTTCAGCGAAATATAAATGCCCTTAATAAGCAGTTTATACAAAACCTGTAAATATCCTTCTATCAGTTTAGGTTTGATTCTATAAGCGTTTATGATAAGCTTTTTAAAAAGCCACTTTGGGTTTTAGAGCTTTTTGGATTCTGTAATTATGGACCAGGGACCAGGGCTTGTGTCTTCCACTGCCATGCAACAGAGGGAGAGTTCTGTGGTGCAGGCAGGATGGTGTTTTGTTTTGGTATGAAGGTGGTCAGCATATTGAACAGTGTTGAGTATTCTTTTTCCCTCAACTTCGGGAAATACAGAAGGTCCATTTAAAATTGCTCCCGCCATGTGCCTTTAAAATAGACATCTTGCCAAGCATGATGGTTTATGTCTGAAATCCCAGCACTTTGAAGGCTGAGACTGAAGGATTACAAGTTCGAGGCCAACCTTGGCAGCCCAGACTCCATCCAAAACCTTAGAGATGACCATAGGCAACTTTTTTTTTTTTTTTAAGTTAGGTATTTTTTTTTTTTTTTTTTTTGAGACAGGGTCTCGCTTTGTAGTTCAAGCTGGTCCTGAACTCAGCAATCCTCCTGTTTCTGTCTCTCGAGTGCTGGGATTACAGGTGTGAGCCATCATGCCCGACACAGTGATAGGCGGTTCTGATTGCTGGTGGGTATAAGTGACCATTCCTGGCATTATTGTATGTGGTTACCAGGGATCAAATCCAGGACCTTGCCCTGGCAAGGCAGGTGTGGAACCACTGAGCTAAATCCTCAGCCTGCAACTTTGTTTTTTTAAACCATTGATTTTTCCTGTGGGTGTACCAATATATATATGTGGTTTTTATACTAGGCCACAGTTATTTTGCAAGAAATAAGATTATATTAAGTAAGATACAGTGTGTATTTTTTCTTTTTAATATCTAAGTTGTCTTTCCTGAGTCCATACTGTAGATTTTATTCCTTTTAAGAGCTCTGTTGAGTCCCATTGTATAGCTATGCTATTTACCTGTAACTTTATCAATTGATATTTGGGTTGTTGATCATTTTTTCCATACAGCACATTGCTGTGAGGGCCTCTGAAGGTAGCTGCTGTGAGCAAAGCTGTTGGCCCAGTGGGTCCTATGTGCAGTTTTTACTCAAAAGGGTAAAGCTGTCGCCCCTTAGCAGGCCCTGCTGACTTACACTTCCCACTGCCAGCCTGACCTGGGCAGGAGATCACATGGACCTCACCTGTCTTTGCATGTTCAGGAGGCTGGTGAATGATGATGTCTAATCTTGGGTGCAGCATGACTTGTTTTCCTTCTGACTGTGCTGTCAGGTTGCAAGCAGGAGCTGAGGGTGTGGTGACCGAGGACACTGCCAGTGACTTGCAGAGCAGGGAAGGCAGGAGACCAGTGGGTCTGGCTGGCATGCGTCACTGTCTTGGATGGCCGAGTACAGTCTTAGGAGGGCTCAGGGGTGGAGTCTTAGTTTAAATGAGAAGATCTTTTGGGAAAGGTTTGCCCACGACCTCCTCGGACATGTGTTCCAGATGGAAAACACATCTAGAGATGGAGGCAGGAGAGAGGAAGGGAAGTAAAAAAGACTGAGATGCCATAATGTATGTGCCAACTCCTCACAGTGAATGTATTTATTGTGAATCATAATATACATCTTACAAAAAATGTTATAAAGGAAAAAGAGAGAGAAGAGGGGCAGATAGGCCTGGGATAGAGCTCAGTGGCACCACACCTGCCTGGTGAGTGCAAGGTGCTGAGTTTGATCCCCAGAAAAAAGGAGGGGGATACGTGAGCTGGGAGAGGGATTCCATTTCCCTAACTGCTTTCTCATTTTCTTTTTCAAGAGTCTTCAGAGGAGACCCCTCCAGCCACACAGAACTTCATCATTCCGAAGAAAGAGATACACACAGTTCCCGACATGGGCAAATGGAAGCGTTCTCAGGTACCGCGATGAAGATGTGGACATTTCTGACGGTGCTTTTCCTGGCCTGATGGAGCGCAGCGCCCCATCAGGCCAGGAAAAGCACCGTCAGAGGAGAAAGTGTACTTTGAATGACAGTTTTGCTAGGCTGGGGAGACACCAGGGGGCCCCTGTGGTCTGCCGGGGGCTGGTCCTGGTGTAGGACTGCTCCATTCTAGAAACCCCACTGCTTCTCAGCTGGTCCTAGGTTTGGAGAAAGAGGAAAGAGGAAAGCAAGAGGGAGTGGGAATGAAGATGAAAAGACGAGGCAGGAGTGTTTTGCCCGTAACACCTGTGACAGCGCCTTGCAAACGTCAGGTCCTGGGTGTGATCCCCAGAGGCCTGCACTGCAGTACTTTCTGGTCCCCTGCCAGCCCATCCTAAAGAGAAAGAGAGGCTGGAAGCCGGTGCCCAGTGGGCCTGGCTATAGGCAGGAAGCCGCTCCCTCCGGCATCTGCACAGTAGCTGGTCACCGTGGCCTATGTTCCTGTTGATTCCTAGTGGTATAGTGTGGTGGGGAACACTCGGACCTCAGCCATGGGGATGGGTGGTGGGCTCCTGGCTCCATGTCTGAGGAGGTCTTGGGCAAACCTTTTCCACTGAGCCGTGATCTCCTCAGCTGAAGAGTGGGCACAGCAGCCATGCCTTCCCGATGGAATGCCGCGTGAGCACTCAGTAGACTGGCCATGGTCGGTGGACTGCCCGCTTGCGACTGCTCTTGGGGGTCTGGGGAGCCGTCTGGTCTCTCACTCCTTCTGCCCCTGACCTTTCTCCGGCAGGCGTATGCTGACTACATTGGATTCATCCTTACCCTCAATGAAAGCGTGAAGGGGAAGAAGCTGAGCATGGAGTGCACAGTCTCTGAGGTGGGTGCAGGCGGGCAGCTGCAGGGCATCGGCTGTACGAAGGCAGGCTGCCAAAGAACACATGCTGTGCTCGCTGTCGCAGCTCTGCTGTTTTAAATCTCTGAACAGACAAGTGTTTATAACGGGCATCAGGGAAAGCATACAGTCTAGTAACCTACGTTTCTGCTAACTAGTGTTCTGCTTTTTTTTTTTTTTTTTTGCAGTGGTGGGGATTGAACCCAGGGGCTTGGGCATGCAAACACTTGACTGCTGAGCTATATCCCAGTCCTCACTAATGTTTTTATGAAATTTTTGAAATTCAAAAAGATGACATCCAAAAAGATGACCTAAAGTGCCAACACTCTGGGAGATTGAGGCAGGGGGATTGAAAGTTCAAGCCTAGGGGCTGGGGATTTAGCTCAGTGGTTTTGGGACCTGCCTTGTAAGCGTAAGGGCCCGAGTTCGATCCCTGGTAACTACATACCACAGTGCTGGGCGTGGAGACTCACACCTGTGGGAGGCAGAAACAGGAGGACTGCTATGAGTTCCAGGCTAGCTTGGGCTACATAGTGAGCTCAGGGCCAGCCTGGACTGCAAAGTGAGACCCTGTCTCAAAAAAAGTTCAAGCCCAGCCTGGAGAACTTACTGACTTATTGAGATCCTGTCTCCAAACAAAGGCTGGGGATGTAGCTCAGTGTGAAGACCCTGCGTTCACTTCTCCGTACCACAAAAACCAAACCAAGAGAAGTAACCGTGTTCTTAGAGAGATCACCAGTGACATATGAACACAAAAGCTGACCTCTCTGTTTCCCCTCCTGCCCATCTCCTGGGCAGCCTCAGGGCCAGCACATGTCTCAGGACGTTGCGAGCTCCTCTGCTGTGGTGTAAGTGGCTGGCACAGCCTGCTGTGTAGGTGTTGCTCTGAAGGGCCCTGTGTGCATGGCCACGGCCTGCTCTCCTGAGGCTTCTGCCACAGCGGCAGTGCGGAGTCAGGGCGTGTGCCTTTCTCCACCTTTGGGTTCCCACTGCCTGCGTGTGCTTTGTGGTTCTTTGACCTGAGCTCATTTGTGTAGGAAGGGCTGGGGTTGGGGGCAGGTGGTAGGGCTGTGGTCTCGCAGGCTGTTTGCTGTCACAGTGCCATCTCCCAGGACTAGATCCTAGTGACCCACCTAGGGCCATGGCCTAGTTGGCCCAGAGCCCCTTGGAGCCTCTTGTCTGAGCCAGCAGAGCCCAAGCAGTCTCCCTGTGCGCAGGCTCCTCGGGCTCTAGCCACACCCCAGGCTGCTTGCCCTGGCCCAGTTTCTGTTTCTCCGTGTCTCCCGAGGGCAGCACAGCCCGGTCCCCCTGCTATTGTGCTGCTGGTATACCTGCCCTTCTCGGCCCATGCCAGCTTATGGTGGCCTGGGGCCTGTTTTGTCCACTGTGCTGGAGCCAGGCAGCTTCCTGGGCCATGGCTGTGGGCGCAGGCTTGGCAGAGGAGAGGGCTCTCCTGGGGCCTGTGCCCAGCTGTTCTGTGGGCCAGGCTATTGCGGGAGAATTAATTAAAGGGGAATGGTGTAATTAACCCAGTAAATGGTTGGCTGCCAGGTTGTTTTTGGGTCCCTGAGTTGCCTGAGATTCTACCTGACACCTGCACTGATCAGGTGTTGCCTTCCCAAGAGACCTGTCACTGGCGGGCGACAGTATGTTTGCGTGTTGGGGTTCCAGAGCCCGGCTGAGGCTGTTCACTGGCATGCTATTTGCGAGCTGAGTCTCCTTGTCCGTCTCACTCTAGGTCCCATCAGTAGAGTGGGAACAGACACACACAGGCCTGTGGTGAGGAGCCATGGAGGCCCCCGTGGGGAGGCTGCCTGTGCCCACACGCCTCAGGTGGCCCTCACTGCTGACCTTCAGCTGCGGCGGAAGTCTTCATCCAGCACTGGCATGGGGGCTGCTCCTCACTCACTGTGCAGAGGGGACTCATTAGTCTCCAGACATCCTTCAGTCGCTGCCCATGGCTGTCAGTGTGGTGGTGGCCACACCCAGAGCTCTCTGCCCACGTCCTCCCCTCTGGCACTGCAGCTGTGCCTAGGCCCACAGCCTCCACTCCCCAAAGCAGAGGACGAGCAAGGAAAGGTTGGTTGTCCACACTCTTAGTAGCAGCTAACTGTCTTTGATTATGCCTACTCTATGTTTAGGAGCTAACATTGATTTTTTGAAAAACAAAAGTGATATGGCCAGGGATTTAGCTCAGTGGTTCCAGTGCCTGCCTTGCAAACGCAAGGTTCCAGGTTTGATCCCAGGTAACCACATACCACCATGCTGGGCGTAGTGGCTCATGCCTGTAATCCCAGCACTTGGGAGGCAGAGGCAGGAGGATTGCTGTGATTTCGAGGCTGGTCTGGGCTACACAGTGAGCTCAGAACTAGCCTGAACTACAAAAAAAAGACCTTCTGTTTAAAAAAAAAAAAAAGTGATAGTAGATGGGAGGGATTTTTTGTGGTAAGGAGGCAGAATAAGAAATTGCCCAGTAGCATTGTAGGGAAGATTTTCCTCTTCTGTGAATCCAGAAAGGAAGCGCCAGAGTCAGGGCAGTCGGAAGCTCACGTCTGCCTCTGTGCTCCCAGGGTCCCAGCCAGTCTGTGCTCCGGTGTCCCCCTCCCAGCAGGCCAGACGAAGACGCAGTGCCGGGGAGCAGGTCCTACCACCGTGGCCGGCCGGCTGAGCAGCGGCTTTCTGTCTCCTCTCAGTGCCTGCTGAGACTGTTCCCCAGGAACCCTGCCTCACCACTTCTGTAGCCCTAGCCCCAGTGCCCACAGGAGGTCAGGACTGTGGCCATGCTGTGGCAGTACCTGCGTTCACATTGCTGAAGGGCAGCTTTGTGCCTCCACCCTCTGCTCTCAGGCTAGTGTTCAAGGGAAGGTGCGCCCCCTGCTGGAGATGTCTCCGCTCCTGTGCCCCAGCATAGGTGAGGAGAGGCCAGGACAGCCGCAGGGCAGGCTTGTGTGGCACCTGGGGCTCCATTTCTTATGTGAGCCATACAGCCAATGCCACTGCCCACCTCAGGGCGACACCCTGCTCGGGAGCCTGCACTTGATGCCTTGCTGTCCTAGCCCAGCTTTACCTGCTGGCATCACCATGCCAGTTCTCTAGGAGTGCCCTTATCCAGAGTTACAGTGTCAGCTGTTTTTGTGTTTCAAAGTTTAATTTTGAGACATGGTTTCAGTAAGCTGCCCAGGTTGGCAGTCCTCCCAAGTGTTAAGATTACCGGTGAACACTACCATGCCTGGCTGAGGTTTCTCCTTAAACCCTTTTTTCCTGTAAACACAGGCAAGACCTACAGCCTGGCAGGGACCCGCTTCCCCAGATGGCCTGACTCTGAGTCGCCTCTAAGCAGCCTCTGGCTCTCCATGCAGGCCTGTTTCCTGGGGAGACACGAGCTCTGGCCGGGTGTCCCACCCACTGCCCTCGCCAGTCACATTCTCTAGCCAGTGTTTCGTGCCTCACACGTGTGCCACCAGTCTCAGTTCCTGCGCTGTTTCCTGTGGGAAAGGCGCGGAGCGCTGGGCTCTCGGCCCTGCCACCCTCTGCAGCACGTGCACAGGTTGATGTCAAGGCTCTTTCCTGTCGTGCTGTCTGGTGGCCACATGGCGAGAAGCAACCCAGGTGTGTGACAGTGAGGGGGCCCCTGAACTAGTGGCCATGCCGTGCACTGGGCCCGTGGGTCAGTGCTCATGTGTGAGATTCCGTGACGGATCGAGCGAGGCATGCACTGCTGTGGAGTGAGGCCAGGAGCGGGCGCAGAGCGTCCTCCAGGCTCTGTGCCTCAGAAAGTGCAGCCCCGTCCTCACTGCTGTGAGGCTGGAGGCTGGAGGCTTCAGAGTTCGGGGCTGCTCGCCTCCCTCCAAGTCCTTGCTGTGGGTGTCACTGTGCTTTCTTACCGAGATGCAGGACTCGCCCTGGACTCAGCGGAGGAGCAGTTTGTGTGGGCTCATGGTTTCACACATACTGGGTTATGGCTGGCAGAAGCAGCGCAGTGGGAGGGCGTGGCAGGGGACAGCTACTCATGCTGTGGCTGCAGGGACGGTCATCCTTCTAGGTCACCCCATCCAGCTGACAACACCTCTGCTGTCCCTCACCCGCAGGTGAGTGCGCTCTCCATGAGCCACTCACTCTCCCACCTTTCCAGTTTTGGGGACATTTTAGATCTAAGCCACCACACTTTGCCAAACCACACCAAACAGTGTGTATGTGTACAAAAGAGCAGGTAATGCTGGTATACACCTGTAATCCTACCTCCTCGGGAGGCTGAGGCAGGAAGGAGGCTTGTAAGTTCAAGCCTAGCCTGGGCAATTTAGCAAAATCCTGTTTCAAAACTTAAAAAAAAAAAGGTGTATGTATATATATCATATATACATGGTATGTACATAGCTGAGACTGTAACTCATTGCTGTCACGTTCCCTCCCCATCACCCCCAAGAAGAGCCAGAACAAGACATGTTAAAGTGTGAGTAGTGTTAGTTAGCTGTGGTTGGTGGTGCTCTTCTGCAGCCCTAACCCTTGGGAGACTGATTCAGGAAGATTGGGAGTTCGGCAGGTTTAGTACTGGCTAGTACATAGCATACAAGACCTTGTCTCAAAAACAAAGAGTAGGTAAGTGGACAGTGCATTTCTAGGAGGTAGGCTTCCAGATTGTTTCTTCCTCTCACAATTCTGTATTCTTTTTATTTTTTATTTTTTCTCATGGCACCAGGGATTGAATTCCAGACTTTGTGCTTGTGAGGCAGGCACTGGAACAACTGAGCTAAATCCCTGCCCTGTATTCTGTGCTCGTGTGCGTTACGCTGAGGGCCTAAATAGACTGTCTTAACAAAGGTCAGGCTGGAGGCTGGGCTTGTTCTGAGCCCTCCTGGCTCAGTTGGCTCTAGGAATAGTGCTACAGCTGCCCGCCTGACCCTGTCAGCTGGCACTCCCTTGGCCAGCTCTCCTGGTCTCCTGAGCTTCTTCACATTCAGGACTGAGAGCTGGGGCAGAGGGCCCACAAGAGCGCAGAACAGTAGCTGGCATGCCTGCAGTCAACGCCCAATAGCAGTTGAGCCCTCTACGGCTCCAGGTGGGCCCCTGGTCACTGGCTCGGGCCTCTCACCCCACAGGCCATTGAGAAGCTGGTCACCCTTCTCAACACCCTGGACAGATGGATCGACGAGACCCCTCCGGTGGACCAGCCCTCACGCTTTGGGAACAAGGCCTTCAGGACCTGGTATGCCAGGCTGTATGAGGTGAGGCTGCTGTGGCCGGGCTAGAGGGAAGGGTGTAACATCCCAGAGGTTAACAGGACCGTTCGATTTACCCGGATATCTATAGGCTCACCTGTGTCCCAGCCATCTTCTGGGAGCTGCCGTGGTTGCACAACCCCTTGTGTGAGGCCTTTCTTTTCTGAGACACTCTCACTCTTTAGTTCAGGCTGCCCTTGAACTTGTGGTGATCCTGTTGCCTCAGCCTCTCCTGGGATTATAGGCATGGGCCACCATCCCTGGCTGCATGAGGCATTGATTGATTGATTGATTGATTGACAGTGCTGGGGACAGAACCCAGGCCTCTCGCAGCCTAAACAAGTGCTCTGCCACTGAAGTACATCCCCAGCCACAAGGCAGCTTATTAAGTCATGTGCTAGCAGCAGATGGGCCCATCTGGAAGCTCACTGAAAGACCCCTGTGCAGCCACGCTGGCGTGCTGAGCAGCAGTGAAAGAGAACAAGGAAGGAGTCCCAGGCCCTTGGCGGAAGGGAGTCAGTGATTCACTGATCAGTCAAGGAAGGGCCCTGTGAAGCTACGCACACTGCACTGCCTTGGTGGCGAGGAAGGAGAGGTGAGGTGTGCCTCTGCCCCTCCACTGTGTGTGGGAGTGTTACCGAGTGGTTCCCTCAGAGACTGCTCCCAGTTAAAAGTATTTCTGGTCCTCCTTGCCTTGAGCAAGAATTGGACTAGAGAAGCCAAAACAGTGTTGAAGGTTTATTTGAAAAGTGAGCAGTTGGGTATGGGAGAAATCAGTTCTGCAGAGGGAACTTGGTTAGAACAAGAGAAAGAGAAGATAAAAGCAAAAGTAAAAGTACAGGCTTCATTGTGGTCTGTCATGGGAGGTCATGTGAGTGAGCTCTTCATGGCATCTGGTCCCACATACAGGAACCTAAGTTGTTCGGTCTGTCCAGCGGGCCTCGTAACCAACAGGTCCCGCTTACTGCCCCAACTGCTCTGCCACGCCCCAACTCCTGTGTTGGAAGGGGGTTCTTGGAGAGCCAGGCCAAGTGGGCCAGGAGGTTGGAGCAGGCAGGACTTCCACACCCTTTCAGTGTGTCTTGTTTTTAATCACTGAAGGTGTTAGCTGTGCAGAGCAAGCAGTCCAAGCTCGCCTGAACTCCTGAATGGGAGAGGAGTCTGGGTCTGGTGGGCCTGGGAGCACAGGTGACCATCAGCTCTATAGGAGGGAGGTTCCTGGGCCAGGTCCATGGCTGGACTTGGAAGGCAGAAGGTGGCCCCAGGACGCAGAGTGCTGTCCTAGGAGGAAGCATGTGCTCTGTCGGAGGCTGATTTCCTCCAATTTTGGATAATGGGCTAAAGGGAAAATGACGGTAGAGACTTGAGCAATTTCAGAGTATGTTGAGGGCTGGGAGTTCAGTGCCTCAGAGTGGACAAAGACCAAGACTTACTTACTGGGTACACGCAATAGTGGGCAGGAGTACGGATGACTTAGAGGGCGGCAGCAGTGCTGTGTTTGATCTTAAGATGGTGCAGATCTCATGACGAGCAGGACAGAAAGGAGAGCGTCCCCAGACAGTAAGTGCAGTGATAAGGGGAGACCTTTCCATACTGTATGACTACTTAGTTCTCAAGGAACTGGAAGGTGCCGCAGTGTCACGAACCATTGAGGCTCTATCTGTGACCAGAGGCAAAATGGGGTTAGGTCTTCCTGCCATAGCCAGCTGTCTGGCAAGGCAAGCTTGGGTTTTAGACGGCTATAGTTGTACTTTAATTATAGAATGAGTTTTCCTCAAAATTCATGTAGAAGTGCTCCTGACAGTGCTCTAGTGTTTGGAGAAGACTTTGTGTTAAGGTTTAACTTAGAAGAAAGCTGCTGTGTCCTGGTTTTATGGTTTGGTGTATGTTTACGTGTCCCTCCCATTACCCATGTTCCATCTCTGTAGTAGGACCCTCCTGGTTGGTGTCCCTTGATTTTTGTCTTATACATTGAATTTTTTTTGGTTTGTTTTTGAACTTCATACCAGTGCTTGACTTCTTTTGCTTGATATTACACCTGTAAGTTTCATGTAGTTTATAGCGGTAGCTGTTTTCCTTCATTGTACAGTATTCCGTCGCAGCACAGTGTATTAATTTCACTGTTGATGGACTTTTCATTTTGGCTACTGTAAAGAATGCCACTTGGCTGGACAGTGGTATACATCTATGATCCCATTGACTTGGGAGGCTGAGGCAGGAGGATCACAGTCAAGGCCAAGTGGACAACTTAGTAAGACTGTGTCTGAAAGTAAAAAACGAAAAGAAATGTAAAGGACTGGGGGTGGGGACGTGGCTCAGTCGGTAGACCATTTGAGCAGCACAGGTTTAATGCTCAGAACCCCCCAAAGTAAAAGCCTTGTGCTGGACTTACGGCACAGGTCTTACTTCCCTGACAGTGTGGAGCAGATGGTGATGGGGACAACAGTCCTGACTCCCAACACTGACGGGGCAGCAGGTGCCGCCTCTGCACTTTGAGACACTGCCTAATCTGCTGCCACCTCCTTGTGTCTCTGTGCTGCCAGGAAGCAGAGAACTTGGTAGCCACAGTGGTTCCCACCCATCTGGCAGCAGCTGTACCTGAAGTGGCTGTTTACCTGAAGGAGTCCGTGGGCAACTCTACACGCATCGACTATGGCACAGGTACTACAGTTGTAGGCGGGCTCTGTACTTGCCTGGCCCCCCTGCTTTCATTCTGGGACTGCTTTCTTGCACCAGCCAAGCAAGAGTTTGCCACCCCTGTGGCCGTTGGGGCTAGCAGGGTGCCTGTGCTAGGAGGCTGTGAGAGTGGGTGTGGGCAGCTGATGCTGAGACTACCAGGGTGGACCGGTGCTGTGCGTGGTTCCTTCGTGGGGCTGACTGCTGTTCTTGTAAAGACAGTCTCTGTACTGCATTGGCACTCGAGTAATTATTATTAGTATTATTGTATTTTTTCTTTTTGGTACTGGGGATCAAACTGGGGACCTTGTGCTTGCCAGGCAGGAGCTGTGCCACTGAACTCAGTCCCCAGCCCTGAGTCATCATTTCTTGAGCCCCTGCTGTAGCTCAAGACGGCCACTTCTGCCAGCTTTGCAGATTGGGAATACTGCTTTGGTGGTCTCTCCCGCTCCTCAATGCCTGTGGTCTTCCAGCCCTCTGCTGAGCTCTTTGGCTTTGTTACCTGTTTGGGTCAGACTGACTACCTGTTTTTTGAGGCAGGTCCCACTGTGTAGATGTGGCTGGCCTTGAGTCCTTTTGGGAGCCCAGGCTGGCCTCAGATTCACAGTGGTCAGCCTCTTGAGTGTTGGAACTACACATGTGCACCATCACACCCAGCTGTCTGACTGGTCATCGAGGAAAGGGACCTATGAGCAGCTGAAAAGCAGGTGCTCCCTGGGTTGGGGTAGCCTGGAGCCCGGGGAGGGGGGCGGGTTCCTGCTTGCTGATGCTCTGCTCTACCAAATGGAAGACCTGCCGCTCTGCCTGCTTCCTGCTGCAGTATCCCAGGGACCTTGCCCTTTCCCTCAGAGCTAGGGTTACAGCACTGACTCGATGGCTGGTGCCTGGCAGGGACAGTGACCGCCCACAGCGCTGGTGCTCCGTGAACTCCGTAGGGTAGTTATAGCTCTTAGCAGTAGGATCACAGCACTGGTAACTAGATGGGACCGTCTCATTATGGAGAGGGAAGAGGCCCCATTCTCCACAGTGGCTTCCTCCTCTGAGGGAGATGAAGAACAATCCCAGCCTCTTTTTCTAAGACTGTCAACTTCAGCCTGTTTCTCTCCAGGGCATGAGGCAGCCTTTGCTGCTTTCCTCTGCTGCCTCTGCAAGATCGGGGTGCTGCGCGTGGGTGACCAGATAGCCATTGTCTTCAAGGTGTTCAATCGGTAAGGGGGAAAGGTGGGGGCTCTTCTGTTCTCCTCCTCCTTCTGGTCAGGCTGCAGATGGGACACTGGAGGGGTCTCCGTCTGACTCACGGCTCTCATGCTTTGCTGACCAAGCCTGCTGTGCGTGGTGCCCAAGACCGTGCCTCCCACCAGCTTCACATTCTGCTTCTGGGGAGCTGGAGGGAACAGAAGTGCAAATGTGGGCCTTGTCCCGGAAGCCTCATTCTGATAGTTCATCCTCACCACGCTCCTGGGAGTAGCAAGGAAACCAAGGCCCAGATAGGTCAGGTCTGCCCACAGTTAGTCCAGGCTAAGCAGGCAGGCTTTGCCCACACCCCCTGCCAGGCAGCCCTGGGTACATGGAGCCACCATTCTTGGCACACACTGCCAAGCTGGGATCATGGGCATGACGTTGTGACAGCCTGCAGGTGACTCACATACATGGCCTCTAGTCAGTCACGTTGGGGACAGACATGGAGAGACCGAGGGTGGTCTCCTTGGACTCCTGCTCTTTCCCAGCAGCACCTGGGCTTACAGAAGGGCAGCTGCCGCTGAGCCCTGTGCACTGTCAGCAGCCAGTGGCATGAGAACCCACTTTCTGACTTGAGGTTCTTCTCTTTCCCCAGCTGAAAGAGCAAGTGTGGGGTGCAGGAGCGCCATTTTCTGGAGCGCACCAGCTGCGCTCTCGTGCCGTGACAAGCCACACAGTGAGGTGGCACTTCCTGGCTTCTGTTCCAGGCCGAGTAGGACGCCACCCTCTTACTTTTGCCCCTGCCCTTTCTCCTATCCTTTCCAGGTACCTGGAGGTTATGCGGAAACTGCAGAAGACGTACAGGATGGAGCCGGCTGGCAGCCAGGGTGTGTGGGGCCTGGACGATTTCCAGTTCCTGCCCTTCATCTGGGGCAGTTCGCAGCTGATAGGTACTGGCGGGTACTGAACCTTTGACTTTCCCTACGGGTGCAAGCCACACCCCACCCCCTCCACTTCTTGCCCAAGACAGGCAGGAACAGCTTGTATAGTAGTAGCATTAGCACGGCTGTCGCTGGAGGCCGCTTGCCATCGATCTGCTGCTGCCAGCCCATGGGCCCGAGGTCCTCAGCTAATGGGAAGTGGCACGGGCTGGAGCCTAATGGACTGATATGCAGTGGGTCTACTCCAGGCAGCCGCTCCAGTGTTTTGTATGGAAAATGAGCTCTGATTTAGTGACCAGTGTCATCCACGGTTACTGGGGAGCTGTGTGAGAGAGCTGCTGCCAGTGCTAGGCCTGGGCCTGCTTCTGTGGGGCTCAGACCTGTGCGGGGACGTGCCCTGTGCTGCAGCCCTTCCTTCCCTGGGTGCTCAGTCACTCGGGACTACTGGGGCTGGTGGGTGTTACCTCCCTTGATGTGAGATGAACTACCCGCAAAACAACCTGCTCCAGCCAGGTGCAGTGGCCTCCCTGTAATGCTAGCACTTGGGAGGTGAGACAGGAGGATTGCAGTGGGTACAAGGCCAGCTTGAACCACAAGATGAGACCTACTTCAGAACACAAAAAAGGGGGCCCCAGACATGCCTGGCAAGTGCAGGGTCCTAACTTTGATCCCTGGTACCAAAATAAACAACCCATTTGTGTCAGGCCCTGCTGTTGTTTCCCAAGTAGATTACCTGCCCTCGAAGGCTGCCCATGACCTTGTGAAGAGTCTTTGCCAGCCTGTAAGCTGCATGCTCAGCACTGTTCACCATCTGCACCCCTGGTGCGGAGACCGAGCCTCGGAGGCTGACCATCCATGCCTGGGGCTCCAGGGCTCTGGGGAAGCTGAGTGGGAGCCTGTGAGCAGAGCAGTCTTGGTCCTTCCACTGTGCAGACAAGTACATGCGCGGGCACTGGCGCCTTTTCAGCAGCCAGCTGCGTAGGAAATGTCCCAGGCTGTATAGGTACCATGCCATAGTTGGAAGTAGCTTTTTAAAATACACCTATTTGGGCCCAGGATTTAGCTCAGTGGTTCTGCTATCTCCCTGGCCCATGCAAGGTCCCGAGTTCTATCCCTGCTTACTACATACCACAATGTCAGGCATGGTGATTCACGCCTGTAATCGCAGCACTTGGGAGTTAGAGGCAGGAGGATTGCTAGCTCAAGGCTAGCCTGGGCTACATAGGGAGTTCTGGACCAGCCTAAACTACAAAGTGAGACCGCCTCGCACCCCCTCCCTCCCAACAAAAACATTCACGAGCCAGGGATTTTGCTCAGTGGCTCTGGCTTCTGCCTGGCAAGTATAGGGTCCCAAGTTCAGTCCCAGGTAACCACATACCACAGTGCTAGGCGTACTGACTCATGCCTGTAAGCCCAACACTGATAACCACATACCACAGTGCTGGGCATAGTGGCTCATGCTTGTAATCCCAGCACTCAGGAGGCAGAGGCAGGAGGATTGCTGAGTTTGAGGCTTGCCTGGACTATACAGTGAGTTCAGACGCCAGCTTGAACTACAAAGCAAGACCATCTCAAAAATAAACAAACAAAGTAAGCATATTCACTAAATGATAAAGAAGATAATATGGTAAACATACGCTAGTAACATAGTGTTCCTTACCATTATTGAGTATTAGTACTCAATTGTATGTCTGTTGTTTTCTGCAACTGGCAGAAGTAGTGGCTTTGTTGCTGCCAGCCTCACCACAACTATGGGGAGCAGGCCCCTGTGAGATTGTGTGGCTGGGTCACTGGGTGAGAGACACTTTTCAACTTCGTTATTGTCGTGTTTCTTTACTGCTGGCCTCATGCCCACAGAGTGAGCACACTGCCTGGGAGGAGCCTCCCCCCGCCCCCGCCCCTGCCGCCAGTACAGTGGTGTGGTGTCACCACTGTGTGTGGACCGGCACCAGCCAGAATGGCCTCGTGTGTGTGACTGCACTCAGGATGAGATCCTGTGTTAGTCCTAGAAGGCCAGGTGTTGATACCCCAGTGAGGCTGTGGCCCTCGGTTGGTGTCCGTTGTGCTGGGCTGGGTGGACAGCGGTGCGAGGGCCTGGCTCTGACCCCAGGCTCTCTGCTCTTCCCAGACCACCCGACCCTGGAGCCCAGGCACTTTGTGGACGAGAAGGCCGTGAGCGAGAACCACGAAGACTACATGTTCCTAGAGTGCATCCTGTTCATCACTGAGGTGAGGCTGCGCAGGAGCCAGCGGGGCCGTTGTGACCTCACTGCTGAGAACCGGCCGGTGGCTGAGAGCAGCCAGGAGTGCTGCCCTCTGACGGCAGGGCTGGCTTCAGAGATGGCTGTGGAGTAGGAGGCCGCCCTATCACACAAAAAAAGGAAGCCTCTCTGGAAGGGTTTGCCACCTTGGGCTGGCGAGGATGCCCTCGTCTGCACAGGACTTGACTGAGGGGTTCATCAGGATTGCCTGGGCTCTTGGTGACCCTGGCCTCTGACTCAAAGTCTTAGGGGACAACAGCCAGTGTTTAAACCCTTCTGCCAGGCTGTCACACTGGAACCAGGGACCTCCCCCCCCCCCCCCCCCCCCCCCCCCCCCCCCCCGGCTCCCAGCGCCTTGTTTCTGGGCAGCGTGTGGTCTTTTCCTTCTCCCTCCCCTGTACCACCACACATTTGCAGGGGTGCCCTCGCTGTGTGGTCTGGTGCCCGCACGCTCTCTGCATCCCTGGAGCCTTCTGTGAGGGGGCTACTCTCCTGCTGCCTCTCCCAGCCCCCAGGAGGGCAGAAGCCTGCCTAGCAGCCCCAGCTCCCTGCTCCTCCTGGTCAGCATTCGGCTCAGGCTTCTCCAAACTCCAGAGGCCAGAAGGGAGTGACACATTTTTCCAAGTCAGCAGATGGAGGGGAACTGACGGTTGGAGGCCACTGCTTCCTTGTCGAGATCTGCTGCCTTCAGCAAAGTTGCAGGCCCAAGGTCACAAGGACTCAGGGGCAGCCTGGCTCCTACCTTGAGAGCCAGTGCTCCCCCTGTGGTGGAGCGTGGGGCTCTGAAGCCTAGGGAACCACCGGAGGAGAGGAGGAGTGTGAGCTCCCTGCTCGAGGCCAGGGTCTGAGCTGTCCGGGCTCCCCCTGGCGGCTGCTCAGGCCCCGGGGCCCCTGTCAGTGATCCTACATGGGGCCAGGCCTGGCCACACTCCAGGGTCTGTGAGAATCGAGTCCATGCAGAAACTGTCTTTTTGTTGGGTTGCTTGGCTGGTGTGAAAAGACCCAGGCCCTCTACAGGAAGTCGGGCCGAGCAGCCGCTAGGTGGCACTAAAGGCACGCTGAACACCAGCTCCAATAACATTTTAGTGCAACGGGAGGGGAGGGCAGGTGGGTTGGCGTAGCTGGGCTGTTCCACACCTTTCTGCAAAGCCTGGCTTTCACTTGGGGCCTGAGCTCTTAGGCGCTGTGTCAAGTGTGGGTGCAGGAGGCGCTGCCCCAGGAGCTGCGTGCCCTTTCCCTCCTGTCCAGCAAGCCTGGTCCCAAGTGGTTACTGGTTGTGGCACATGTTGTATCCTTTCTCCAGAGTCCCTACTTTTCCCTGGTGGGCAGCCTGAGTGAGTGGCCTGCCCTGGGGCAAAGGCTGGAGGCCTCCCTGGTGCTTCTGTGCTCTTTGCTGGGGAGGTGGCAGTGTTGCTTCTGAGACCCGGAAATCTTAAGGTTTGGTGCAACAGGGAGGTAAAAGAAAACATGGAGAAGTTGAGCTGGAACCCGCTGCCCTGCCCAGTCTCCTGCTGACCCCTTACAGTCCCAGGCATCCCAGGTGAGGACCTCCCACCCTGCCTGGCTTCTGCTGCTGCTGCAGGAATTGCCGCCCTGGCGCCTTTAAGAGCCCAGGGCAGGCAGGAAAAGAATTTCAGTTTCAGTCTGGCTTCTAAATTTGGAGTTTTGGGAAGGGAGGGATCAGATTTCAGCTGGAAGGGAAGGAGCTGACAGGAAGGCTCTGAGCAGAGCCTCCCCCACCCTGCCCATCCCCCTCGGTTACTGACAGAGGAACCATTTACAAAAGGCCGATTCTCTGGGGAGCGGAGAGGCAGGAACGCAGCGTCTGTGAGTAATTTCCTGCTCAATATGGCTGCTCTGACTCACGATTCCCCTGGGGTCACTGCGGGACTGCAGCCTGCTTGCATGCTCGCTCTCACTCTTCTCCCTTTGTGGCTAGAATGAGCTCATTTTTTTTTTTCTTGTCTCTTTTCGTGCCCCCCCTTCCCTTTTTCCCTTCGTCTGTTTTCTTTTCCCAATTTGCAGTCTCCTTCTGAAGGACTCAGGAAGGCTAGAGTGCTGACGAGGCCCTGGGGTCTGCAGTATGGCCTTGTCCTGGCTCAGCCAGCGGGCCAGAGGGCTCCTGGGGTGCGTCCTGGGCTGGCAGGCAAGGCTTGTGCAGAAGTAGAGCCCCGGCTCTCCCTGCCCTTGCCTGGATCTTTGCTGACAGAGCCCACAGTGTGAGAGCCCTGGGTTAGGTCTGTCGAGGGAGTGTCCCACAGCCTCCCCACAGTGCCAGGGTCCCCAGCCTTGGAGTGGGAGCTGTGGAAGGGGGGAAGCTGGGCAGAATCGAGGAGGGCAATTGGAACCCAGCCAAGGAGGCGTGGGCTCTGGGGTTGGGCACTTCTGAGGAGTCCAGAGCCAGGAGCTGTCCAAGAAAAGTCATGGGGTTGTGGAAGGGCACCCTGATCCTGCCTTGCTAAAGTCTGTCATCCTTGCTGCTGGACCTGAGGGCTGTAGCAGGCTCTCTGTGGACTTAGGCCAGAGAAAGATGACAGGGACAGCCTTTTTACTCCAGTCTGCAAAGTTTCACCAGTGTTGCCCTTACTGCACAGTATGAGGCCTGCAGAAATGGGGAGCCAGACACGGGTCCTCCTAGTGAAGATGCCCTGCAGAGAGACAGAGTTGAAGTTTTTCTTCTCTCTGGAACAGCCTTCCCTCCTCCCAGACCTCCATGCAGTTTCTGGAAACTTCCACCCACTCCAGGTCCAAGTCCTCTTCTTGCCAGACTCTGCCTCTTTGCTTCTCCGTTTTCCTGTGCAGCCTGGCGCCCGGGGGGCTGAGGCTGCTCCCAGCGTACGGCTGCCGGCCTGGAGGGTGCTGTGAACTGCGTGGCTGACCGCTCAGCACTTCTCTGGGCGCCCCGGCTTCTCATGTCGTGAGACCTGCCCTGGGCTCGCAGTGTCTCTTCCTTCCTGGAGGCTCAGGCTCTGGGCAAGGGAGGGACCGGAGAGACTGTCCTGCGTCTGCTGTGGGAGTGAGCCGAGCCTCAGTGTGGGCCAGGCTGGCCTTCTTCCTGCAGTGCCCTGCCTCACGTTGGCTCTTGTGTTTCTTCCTGCCACCTGCCATGCACAGGGCACAGGCGCGGGCCCTCCCGGCCCCTTCCTCTTCCCTGCCAGCTCTGCCTGGCTGGTGCAGACCAGGGCCTGCTGTGGGGCTGGGCAGGATAGGTGCTCTGTGGCTCAGGATGGCCACAGACTCACGGCGACCCCTGCTTGGCCTTCAGGTGCTGGGATTGCAGGTGTGCTCCATCATGCTGGCCTTGGGAAGAAATTTTATTTTCCTGTGGCTGCTAGATTTGGTGGTGGTAGGAATTGGACCCCCGCTGTTTTGGATGGGGAGGCAGGGAGGACACAGGAGGTTATACCTGTTGAGTGAACTTGAAGGCTCACACAGTCCCACCTGTGGCACTTGCTTCCCTGTGTGTATGGGTGCACCATATGAGGCATGCTCTGGTTTGGTCTCTGTGTGTGCGGGTGAGTGTGCACACGTGTGAAGGACAGCGTGTGCTGCAGGAGTGGGGCGGCCTCCCCAGCTCCGGCCTTTCTTGTGCAGATGAAGACTGGGCCATTCGCAGAGCACTCCAACCAGCTGTGGAACATCAGCGCAGTCCCCACCTGGTCCAAGGTGAACCAAGGTCTCATCCGCATGTATAAGGCTGAGGTGAGTGCGGCTGGCCGGTGTGCTTTGCTGTCAGTGCCTCTGGACCTAACCTCTCCCATGGGGGAGCAGAGGAGCGCTAGGCTGCGGCCCCGCCCTGCCCTTACTAGTGCAGAGGCGGAGCAGGCCCTGCTGCAGGGAGTGGGGCTCCCTTCCCACCCGGTCCAGTTGAGTTGGGGTGACGCAGTTGCCAGAGGCATGTCTGTGCTCAGCTGCCTAGGGCTCCCCTGGCCCATGGTTACTGGTAGCAAGGCATTCTCAGGGTGCTGGGCCCTCCTAGAGGCACTGTCCTCAGTGGCGCTGTCAGGCCCAGGGGAAGCTGGGGCTGCAGCTTTCATGACCACTTCTGGTGGCAGTCAGCAACCGGGCGGGCCATGGGTCCCCGGGCTCCCTCTGCTGGGAGGCAACTGCCCTTCACCTGCCTGGTGCCTTCTGCCCTTTTGCAAAAAAAGGTGCGAACAGACTTCTTTCTTCCCACCTACATTTTAGGCTTGGCCTTGGCCAAGAAAGCCCCGCATACCCAGTCCCCCTTTCACCTGGACTGGATCCCCGAGTCCCCAAAGTACCTCCTTCTGCTTCGTTTGGTTTCTGCCCTCCGGCATTCGCCCAGCCTCTGGTGTCTGAGTGGCCTCGGCCTATGGCTGCCTTTCCTGACTTGCGACCCTCCTTTCTTCTACTTTGGGAAGGCTGCTCCAGGACAGCTGCAAAAGGCGGGAGAGGCCTCTGGGTCCTGAGCCCCAGGCCTTGGGACCCCAGGCCTGTCCCTGAAGGGTTAACAGTGCTGGAGTCGTGGCTGCCTGCCGGCTTCCCTCCACCCTCCCCTGGTCCCTTCCTCTGGACTTCACATCCTGTGTTTAGGTTCCAGCCCACATACCTCTCTAATCTGAGCCTCCCTTGCTGGGGCTGCCTGGGCCCCTTCCGGCCACTGCCCCGCCCAGCCTGTCCTGTCCTGAGAGCCCAGGTCATGCCCTCTGCCCTGTCCTTCCCGACAGGCCTCTCCTGCCAGTCCCGCGGTGGTGCTGCTGAGCCACGCTGCCACCTTGCGGGGCCCACTTGCTCCTGGCGGCTGTCTCAGAAGGGAGGACTCCGTGGTTCTTTGGCCATGTCCCCCTTCCAGAGACTGCAAAGCTCCGGAACCACAGGCTAAAGGAGGGAAAAGTAGGAGTTATGATCAGGATGCCTCGAGTTATGATCAGGATGCTGAGGCAGGGGGATGGCAAGCGTGAGGCCGTTTTGGGTGACTTAACAAGACTTCGTCTCAAAAAATAAAAAGGACTGGGCATTAGCTGAGTAGTAGAGGGCTTGCTTAGCCCACGTAAAACCCAGCTGAGTTTTATTCCTGTGATACAAAAAATTCCAAACAGTGGTGTACTGCGTTCAACAGACACAGTGTAAGATAGGCAGACTGCAGCAGTTGTCGAGTACTGGAAACTCCTGAATTCTGGAGATGGCGGTCCGAGCCCTGGGCCTGTGTACGTCAGACTGCTGTGAGGGCGTTGCTGAGGCTCTCAGATTCGGTTAGGGACCCAAGCCTTTGCAGTGCTGAGCACTCACCAACAGGGTCCTAGCAAGTGGCCCTCTGTGTCTGGGCCCGAGAGTCCGTGGAGCTGTGTGTACAGTCCCCAGAGCCCCCAGGAAGGACATCCTTCTCTGGCCTGGTTCTCGGTCCACAGGGAGGACCTTCGAGGCACCCAGCCTTTATGTCCAGAGGAGACAACAAAGCCAGTGTCACCTGCCTCAGCTGGCTAGCAGGAGTGGCATTAGGTAGCCTCAGGATTTGGGGTTACCAGGCCAGGGATTTAGCTCAGTGGTTCCAGTGTCTCCCTGGCTAGTGCAAGGTTCTGAGTTCGATCTCCGGTAACCACACACCACCATGCCAGGCGAGGCTCACGCCTGTAATCCCACCACTTGGGAGGCAGAGGCAGGAGGATTGTCTCCAGTTAGAGGTTGGCCTGGGCTACATAGTGAGCTCAAGGCCAGCCTGAACTACAAAGTGTGACCCTGTCTCCAAAAAAATATATAAATAAAAGGATTTGGGGTTACCTTGCATTTCCAGTGTGCTGTTCAGCCTTTCTTTTTATCTGTCTTTTTTGTACAGTACTGGAAATCGAACCCAGAGCCTTCCAACATGAGCTTCTGCCCCATCCCTTTTAATTCTTTTTATTGTGAGACTGAAAAGGGCTGGGCCCAAACTTGCCGTCCTCCTGTTTGAGCCTGTCAGAGTGCTAGGATGGCAGAGTGAGCCGTCCTGCCGGCTCTGACCTGGTGTTGCTGAGGTGAAGAACCAGGTGCCCTCATGGGTCCTGGGTGGCAGGGCCTGTCTGTCTGAAAGGCCTGCTGTGCACCCTGGTCCTGAATTGCCAGGAGGCACTGACTGAATGCCAGGGAAGAGGCCCCGGTGACCAGGCTCTTGCTGCCCCGCAGCCAGGGACTTTGTCTGTCCTAGCCCAGGCCGGCCTCCTGTGGCCCTTGGGTCTCTGCCCCTGCCCCCCTTGCCTTGGCAGTCTCTGGTGTGAGAGCAAGAGGCAGGTTGACTTTTGACCCTTGCTGGAATTCAGGCCGTGGGGGGCCTTTTGCAAACTCCCACCACTTCCGGTGACCTCAGCACAGTGGCAGCTGCCTTGCCTCCGCCTGGATCTGCTTCTGCAAACCCCCAGCAGTCTGCTGCCCACTTTCCCGGTGCCTCTGGCTTTGTTGACCACCCCGACCTTGTGCACCCTTGTGTGCCCTTCCCCGCTCGCTTCTGCAGCTAGTTTCTGAGATGAGGGAAATGGGGCTGGTCATGGCACCCCTTTGTCGCTTTTGAGTTGGAGCGAGGTGAGCGCCTTTGCACCCCAGCCGGGAGGTTACTTCCCTGGCTGGAGATGTGGGTAGCCCAGGCTGGCATAGGACGAGCCTCACCCTGCCTCTCCTGCTGCACCTTGAGAGCCCTAGGCGTGGAGGCAGGTGCGACCTGGTGCCCTGGGCCTGGTTCCCAGGTAGGTCCTGTCTTGCCCCCTGGGCTCAGGGTCCCACCCCTGCCCAGCCGTCAGTGTGTCTCTTCCCAGCCTGGGGCTGTCAGCTGGTGCTGTTGTCGCACTCTGAAGTGCCAAGGTAGCTTTTTCCGTCCAGGTCACCGAAAACTGGCCAGAATGGGCCCTGGCCTCTGCTCAGGCTTGTGTTCAAATGTCCCTCACTGCCAGCCCAGAGCCGGGGCCTGGCCTGAGGTGCCAAGAGTGAGGAAGGCCGTTCTGGCCTCTTGTGTCCAGCTGCCCCCGGCTGCGGTGTCGCTGCTGCCTGTCATGTGGGTTGCCTTCCGCTTTGTAGACTGCCCCCGCCCCACGTGGTTTCTGCTCTCGAGTGCAGGGCTCTTGGTCGGTTAGGCCATGGGGGAGTCAGAGGCCCCAAGGCTGCTCGACTGCGCAGCTCCAGGCCCCACTTGGGCCCCCGTAGTGGCTCTGGTTCTGGCCACTGGTGTCTGTTTCCCCGTGGCCCTCACTCTCCGCTCTGCCTTTCTCCGCAGTGCCTGGAGAAGTTCCCTGTGATCCAACACTTCAAGTTTGGGAGCCTGCTGTCCATCCAGCCCGTCACCTCCAGCTAGGAGGGCTGCATTGAAGTTACACAGCTGGGCCCTGTGCCCCTGGCCCCGGGTGCCCTGCCCCATCCTGTTTTTTCTGTTTACTGGAGTGGGTGCTAAGGAGGACTCGGAGCACAGCGCTGCAGGACCTGGGCTGCCGGAAGTGACCAAAGTGCGCTCGCTGACCTGACCTGTCTGGTAGCCAGGCAAGGAGAGAGGGGCTGGGGCCCACCTCCTGCAGTCCCACTGGGAAACCAGGGCCGTTCGGAGGGGCATCTTGCTGTTCCATTGCTTTCTTTGCCCTTTCCTGTCCATGCCTTTCCCGAGGTTGAGTTCTGTTTCTTGTAGGGCAGGTCCGCTTCCCAGGCCGTGTTGGGTTGGGGTCTGGATGCCGGCTGCAGGGCTGCAGGCTGAGGCCAGTGGCCAGCCAGGGTGGATAGGGGAAGCCCTGCTGCTCCTGTCAGCCACCTCCCAGGCTCTTCCTCGAGGCTCCCCTGGGCCCGGAGCCTCAGCATGGCTCTTGTGTTCTCTGGCCCTGGGGTTGGCCATGGCCACCCAGCTGTGGCAGCTGCCCTTTGGGTAGGTGTTGGTCTCTGAGGGGCTCAGGGGGGTGCGTGAGGCCTGACTTCCCACAACTGCCCCGGGAGGGAGGGCTGGTAGAGACTCAGGGAGGGGCTTGGGGCTGACTCCTCCGGGGTCCAGGCCTGGCTGTTTCTGGCACCGCTTTGATGCGTGACTGCCAGGGCGTTCAGCTTGCTCTGCTCCCATGGGTGGGTGGGTGGGTGCTGCTGCCCCCTGGGTGAAGTAGGGATGGCGCCCAGGCCTGGGCGCTAGCTCCAAGTGCAGGCCTCAGTGGGCAGGCCAGGGGACACAGGCTGGGGTCCTGGTGGGGACCTGCCCACCTCCTGACTTCCATCTGTAGGGGAAGGTGACCAAGAGGCACAACCTGGGGCTCCACCCAGGGTCACAGACAGTTCTGGAGAGGCTCCTTCCAGGCAGGCCACACGTACGCACCTGGCTCCCTGTCCCCCGGCCCCGGCCCCCCGCACTACTTTGTTGCTGTTTGGAGTAAAGCCTGTTTTGCACCTGTCACCTGTGTGAGGCACATCTCTCCTGCCACGTGCTTGTCTCAGGTCTGCGCCGCTCTGCTCCCATTCGGTCCCTCTCCTGAGCCACAGTGTGTGGGGTTTGAGGTGCTCCGGTCAGGGAGGCTTCCCTTTGTGCACTGAAGCCAGTGTGCGAGCACAGTGAGCTCTGAGATGCGGCTCCCCGAGGAGGGGTGCCGCGGGGTGGGGCAGCACGGGCCAGAGGGCAGGGCAGGCCGCGAGGAGCCGGGCCTGGCAGCGGGGCCTGGGCTCGGGGAGTGCCGAGCCAGGCTCCGTGTTGGGTCTGCGGGAGGTGGACAGGAGGCCAGCCCGCTGTGCGGTAGCTTGGGCTGAGCGCAAGAGTGCCAGAGGCCCCGAGTCGGGTGTGGAGGGAGGAGTGAGCGTCGAGGAGCAGCCGAGCACCCGGGGCTCTCCTGGGGAAGCAGGGCGGAGGGGCGTTCGCTGGGCAGGCTGGTGTAGCACAGGGCGGGCTGCGGAGGCGGTGGGGCCCGCACTGCCACCAGACCCCACAGAGGCCCGTGCTGAGAAGGGGCAATCCTCAGGAGATGCCCTGGCTAGGGGAGGGCATGAGGACATGAAGGTGGCTTGTGACAGCTTTACCTGGGCACACTTTGTGCCAGAGTGCCAGTGTTTGTCCAGAGTGGTACACTCTGCCCACGAGTACTTGGGTTCTGGTCAGAGCCAGAGGCAGAGAGTGGATGAGGACCTCGGCTCAAGGGAAGGCTCCAGGAGAGACAAGAAGAGATGCCGGTGAGGAGATGGGGAACGAGTCCTGGGCAGGTAGGGCCTTGGACACGCGGCAGGTGAGGGCTGCACTCGTCTGTTTGCCTTGGTGGGAAGGAGGCATGTGAGCAGGGGTTGCACCTGTGCCTGCAGCTCTGAAGGGTGCTGGTGTGTCGGGGAGGTTGCGCACGCGTGCGTGCGTGTGTCTGAGCTGCTGCAGACGGAAGCAGCAGGTTCGGGTTAGACTGGGTTACCGCCAGGTTGCCGCCCCCCACCCCCAGCCAGCCACACCCTCTCACCTGGGTGGCGGGCAATCTGGCCTCTGCTTCCTCACAGAGGCCGGCCTGGTGAGCCCCATATGCAGACCCAGGGCAGCCTGGGAGCCTGTGGCAGAGAGGTGTGGGTGACAGGAGCCAGGCTGCAAAGGCTGGCATTGGCATTGGTACCGGGAGCTGGGACCAGGCATCACGTTTCTCGGCCTGGGCTCCTCCAGTGCTCTGCGTGCCACCTCAACCAAGGGAGTGTCAGAGGATGGGATGGGCATCCCAGGCATGGTGCCCACCAGTACCTCGCGTGCAGCAGACACCGTCCATGTGGACCATGCTTAGGGAGGAACTGAGTGAAGCCAGGCAGCCAGGGCAGAGGCTTCAAGTGCTGCTGCAGGTACCAGACCTGCATGGCCACCCAGGGGGCTGCAGAGAGGGAGGCAGTGGGACTGGAAGGGTCTCTGACCCTGGCCTATCTCCGCTGTGCTGGCCTGAGGGAGGAACAGGCTGAACTCAGCAAGGGCAGTGAGTCTGAAACACTGCTAGGCAGACGTGGTGGGTCTGGTTGACTGCGGGAGATGTGGCCAGAGAGGGGACAAGCTGCCATGGCCCCCAGGGTCCTCCCCAGGACCCAAGTTCTCTGCCCTCCCCCAGCCTCCTTGATTCCTTACTCCTGTCCACTGAACAGCTTGGCCCTGTGCCCAGAATCCTTCACCCCTCAAGAGAAGCGCCCCTCCAGACTCTGCTAAGGCCACATGTAGCCCCCCGGGCCATGGGGCGCTCTGGCCCTCTGCCCCTCTGGCCCCGGGAGCTTTGAGGTAAGGGGAGGGGTTACTGGGTGGGGTCGGCTCTACAGAAGGAGCTTTTCTGTCCTTGGAGGCCTTATGGTGCTGATGGAGTCTGTGCAGTAGGTGTGGGAGTTGAGGTGCAGCACCCTTTGCTCTGAGCCCCATCACCGTGCCCTGGAACAGCGGGGCCTTGTGTCCCTTGGAGGGAACTGCAGACCCAGGTGGTTCAACATACCTCTGAATGGCAGGATAGTTGGGGCCCTTCTTACAGAGAGGTGATCAGGACGTAGAGGGTGAGATCGCCTTGGAGGTGGGAGGAAGCCAGGCTGGGCACTGAGAGTGGCACCAGCAAGGAGGGCATGGGACGATGAAGCCTTTGCTGAGGCCAGGCTGGAGACACTTCAGACAGCACAGTCCTGGGGGTCCTGGGGCATGAAAAGAACAGGTGCAGAGGGCTGGGGAGAGTTTGCTGCAGGCTGGGACCCCGGGAAGGTAACAGGCAAGTATGGGCGGGGCCCTCAGGGCAGGTGAGGTGAGCCAGGAGCTGCAGGTGCATGGGTGGAGCCCCCGGCCCGCCTCTTGCAGTGCATTCTAGCGTGCGAATGCCCTGTGTGCCCAGCAGGTGGGGCTTGTTAGAGGCTGGAAGGCACCCTGTTATAGAGGGCCATCAAGGGTGCCAGGTGTCTGTTCTGGAAGATGCTGGTGAACGGTGGGTGATGAGAAGAGCCGTCTCCCGAATCTTGCGAGCTTGTATCTCGTCTCAGCCACAAGCCTTCGGAACAGCAGCAGTGTGCTTAGTCTGCTGATGGGGCTGCGAGGCTTGTGGGGCATCCCGCTGCTTTTCCTGCCTCCAGAGATGGCCAGTAAAGTGTAAGCATTACCAAGCTGCAGAAGAGAAGGGTTTTAGGTATGTGGTAACTTGGCTGTTTGATTTTCATGTTTGATTTTTAAATTATTCCACAATGCCCAAGTAGTATTTTTGTACTAAGGGGACAAAAAGGAAACTGATTAAAAACATTTCCCCTAAAGACCTTGGGGATGGGGCACTTCCGGCAGGGAAGAAGGGCCTAATCCCTTGGGCAGGAGAAGAGAAGAGGGGTCCCTCGGATCTCAGACAGGAGGGGGCAAAGCAGTCTTCAGCAGGTTGCCTGGCCCAGAGGCCCCCTGAGGGCACAGGCTGAGGAGACTGCGGGAGGGGGACGCCAGAGTGGGGTGGGGGGGACCTGTGAGGGACAGCGCCAGAGAGATTGGCAAGCTGGGACTGCTGGCCACCCACAGCCTCCCTGTCCTGGGGTAGCCTCCAGAGCCAGCTCCTGCTCTTGGGCCCCAGCAGATACAGGTTGAGTCCACTGTTCAGTCCTGGAGTGGAGGCCCTGTCCTGCCTCAGGCCTGGATTGGGGATGGTAGAGGTAGTTAGCTAGAAGGGGCGGCGATTCTGCTGGGGTATTTTGCTGAGTCCCAGCACAGGGACAGAGACCTTGGTGGGCTCTTCTTCAGCACTGTCTTCCACCTGAGACAACTCCAGGAATAGACAACGCTCAGTGCAGTGCCCCTCTCCCAACGGAAGGCGCAGAGGCCGCAGCAGCGTGCAGTGGCTCCCTGAACACTTCCCTGCTGTGGCCCCACCCTGCCAGCTGGACTCTGCCGACTCGAGCCCTCTCGCCTGCTGGACAGATCCCTGTCCTTCACACCAGACTGGGGTCGGGATGCTGGACCCGAGGCAGACCTGCGCTGGCGGACAAACTGGCTGGCTCGGTGCCTGACTTTAAGGCTCACCAACCCTTCTCGAGTGGGGTGACTCAGCCATGCAGGGCCTGGAGTCACCTGCAGACTTCTGCTGCTGTGTGACCCTGACCTGGTCTTCAGTCTGCGGAGCCTCAGTTTCCTTGGGCAGGTGGATAAGTAAACAAGACCTGAGGTCTGAGCCACATTGGCAGGGTGCTGGTGGCGCCGTGGCACTGTCTCATCTGATCTACGTAGGCCCAGGAGGTGGGCATGTGCTAACTGGCACACAGCAGGTAAGGACTCCTTGGTACGCAGCATCCACATCCAAGCCCCTCGGATCGGAGTGGACATTTGGCCCCTGTGCGTAATGACCGGACTCCGCCCCGGCATATCCACTGGGCCTCTTCCGTGGGGTCTCCAGGACACACGAAGATGTATAGGGCTGTGGCCGTGGTGCAGGGCCAGGATCAGAGCCAGTACACCCCAGCGGTGAGGACCCGTGGGGGGTTCTGCAGTGCGGCAGAGCTAGAGAAGACACCCTGTGGCCATCTGGGACGCAGGTCACTGTCACCCAGGCTGGGCCAGCGTGGTGGCTGCTGCTTGAGGCACGAGGTCATTCAGGAGTGGCTTCTGCCTGGTCCAGGCAGACTCGGGGCCCTCGTGTCCTCGTGACCATGGCTGCCCCTGGCCCAGCCCTGCCTGACTCTGGCCCCTAAGTTTTTGCAAAGACTTTGGAGCTGGTGCTCCCGAGTCCAGTGTGTACATGGAACCCTGGATAGGTGCCTGGAACCTGCTTTCACCTCATCCTCAGGTGGCCAGCGACATGTCGAGAGTAGGAAACAGGCTAGGATGGGCCAGGCTGCCGCTGGCCAGAGGAGCTCTTTCCCAGGGCACCTCGTGCTCAGTCAGTCCCTGGGCCTGACCTGAGACCTCAGGGTATCCTTCCGGGCCTGGCCTGGCCTGGCGGAGAGGCCCCGGGCACCCCCTTCAGAAAGCAGGTGCAGATTTACACAAAGACAGCAGAGGCGGGACAAGTGATAGTGATGAACACCCGCACACCACACGTGTGTCGTCAAGTGTTAGCCTGTGAGCCGGGCAACTGGCCCTCAGAGACCCATTCTGGGGTGATGAGGTGGAGCCCCAGGAGCCCAGTGTCGGTCCAGGCCCTCCCGCTCGCCCCAGTTTGTCTGGTCCAGGCCAGCGTGACCAGGCATCCCTGCACCTAGCGGGAATTGACTATGGGGTCCTGGTTCTCTCTCAGGCCCATCCCCCTCATCCCAGTGGGCAGGCCTCCAAACCCAGCATTCCCGAGTGCCTCTCTTTTCCTCTCCCCACACAATCCAGCTGTTAGCTTTCTCATGGCCGAGACAATCTCTGACACTTGCAACTTACAGGACAGACTAATTTTGGCTCGAGGCGGCCCAGCAGGTACCCTCCAAATGTGATTGAGGGATATTTGAGAACTCGACCATAGCATCCTCCCTGGCTGTCGAAGGCTCGTGTCCATCTCCGTATGCAAAGTCAACTCAGTCCATCTTGAAAAGTCACCAAAACTTTTTTTTTTTTTTTGAGACAAGTTCTCTCTTTGTGGTTCAGGCTGGCCCTGAGCTCAGCCTCAAACTCACATCACAGCAATCCTCCTGCCTCTGCCTCCCTAGTGCTGGGATTACAGGCGTGAGCCACCGTGCCTGGCACTGTGGTATGTGGTACTGATTGCTGCTGGGGTGAGTCTCCACACCCAGTATTGTTATGTGGTTACCAGGAATCGAACCCGGGTCCTTGCACTTGCAAGACAGGCGCCGGAACCACTGAGCTATATCCCCGGCCACCAAAACTTTCAACAGTTCTGAAAAGTTCAAGTCCAAAGTCTCAGACTCCAGGCAGACTCAGCTGTAAGTCCCTATAAAAATGAAAAAGTGGAGCTTGGTGGGGCACGCCTGTCATCCCAGCACTTGGCAGGTTGAGGCAGAAGATCGCAGTGAGTTCAAGGCCAGCCTGGGCTACCAAGCAAGACCCTGTCTCAAAAAAACAAATGATAAAAATCAAAAAGAGAGGGCTAGGGATTAAGTTCAGTGGTTCTGGCATCTGCCTTGCAAGCACAGGGTCCCAAATTTGATCCCCAATACAAAACAAAAAATGTTAAATTCTTCCAACATACAGTGGCACAGGTTAAACATTCTCATTCTAAAAGGGGGAATAGAGGATAGACACAAATTGGACCAAAGCCAGACTGAAACTTAGCAGAGCAAACAGTCCTGCAGGTGGTTGTCCAGAACCCGAGGCAGGCTGAGGTGAGATGTGAGCCCAAAGGACTCGTGCCACCCACCCCTGGCCTTGCTGGTGACGGCCCGGTGGCCCCTGTTGTGCAGGCTGCACTTGTTACCAGAGCTTCCCGTGGCAGACATCCACTTAGCTGGCATCTCCAACTTCCCGGGGCTCCACTGCTTCAGCTTCGTGCACAGCGTCACACACTGCCC
Organism: Petromus typicus; assembly: GCA_004026965.1. NCBI lineage: Eukaryota > Metazoa > Chordata > Mammalia > Rodentia > Petromuridae > Petromus > Petromus typicus. The sequence goes on from PVIR01007382.1 coordinate 29,693, forward strand.
GGTCCACATCTCCACCTGGTCTCCCAGGCCTTCTGAAGACTGGGTGGCAGTCTCTGTGGTCAGAACTTACATTTGGTATGACTGAAAAAGCAGCACCTTCCTTGTGGATGTCGCCAAGACCAGCCTCCAGCTGGACTGGTGGCCGGGCCGCTTTGAACCATGGCTGCACTAGCTCCTAAGTGCCTGGTTGGCAAAACTCAGGAGCACACTTTCCTAGGAGGCCTGAATAAACAGACATCCTAGGGACTCTTCGCAAATGAAAGATTTATAGTTTTGCATCTTTGGGCGTGATATGAGTGGAGTCTTACTTTTTTTTTTTTTTAGGTTTTTTTGAGACAGGGTTTCGCTTTGTAGTTCGGGCTGGCCCTGAGCTCAGCCTGAAGCTCACATCACAGCAATCCTCCTGCCTCTGCCTCCCAAGTGCTGGGATTACAGGCGTGAGCCACCACGCCTGGCACTGTGGTGTGTGGTGCTGATTGCTGGTGGGCATGAGTCTCCGCGCCCAGTATGGTATTTGGTTACCGGGGAATCGAACCCAGAGCCTTGCGCTTGCAAACAGGCGCCAGAACCACTGAGCTAACCCCCCGGCCCCGAGTGGAGTCTTACTAATTTCTAAGATCATCTCAAACCAGTGTTCTTGTTCCTGTACAAAATATTGGCTTCTTGGGCCGGGGAGTTAGCTCAGTGGTTCCGGCGCCTGTCTTGCAGGCGCAAGGGCCCGGGTTCGATTCCCCGGTAACCACATACCATACTGGGCATGGAGACTCACACCCAGCAGCAACCAGTACCACATACCACAGTGCCGGGCGTGGTGGCTCACGCCTGTAATCCCAGCACTCGGGAGGTAGAGGCAGGAGGATTGTGATGTGAGTTTGAGGCTGAGCTCAGGGCCAGCCTGAACCACAAAGCGAGACCCTGTCTCAAAAAACCTAAAAAAAAAAAAAAAAATTGGCTTCTTTTTAGTGATAATCTTTTTAGCATCAATGCTCTTTTGTGCCACAACTTTTTTTTTTTTTTTTGAGACAGGGTCTTGCCTTGTAGTTCAGGCTGGCCCTGAGCTCACTATGTAACCAAGGCTAGCCTCGAACTCAGCAATCCTGCCTCTGCCTCTCAAGTGCTGGGATAACAGGCGTGAGCCACCAACATCTAGCATTGTGGTGTTTGGTTACTGAGGATCAAACTCAGGACCTTGCATTTGTAAGACAGGCACCAGAACCACTGAGCTAAATCCCTGGCCCTGCCCCAACTTCTTAAAATTCTTCCTTTCCGGAGAAGTTTTCAGGTCATTCATTATGTTCTTTCTACCATTTCTCACTGTAGATCTGGATAAAAGCACCTAAGAAATCCAAGGCACAGCCTCAGTGTTGGGCTGCCTTGAAATTTCCTCTACCAGATTAATAGTTCACCATCTTTAAATTCAACGTCATACAAAGTCTTAGGACATGAGTAAAATGTCAACTTTTTTTCTGCCAGAATATAACATGCATAGTGCTTAGTTTCCAATAGAGTCCTTGTTCCTAACTGAAATCTCCTGACGCTGGCTGTTACTATCCCCGATTCCTGTCAGCGTTCTGGCCTCTGCATTCCAGCCAGAATCTCAGCAATATCTGCTTACAGCATCATGTTCTCTAGCCAGCATTTCCGGACCTCCTCAAGCTCTTCCTAAACACCAGTTCCAAAGGTGTCTGAACACTGTTGAATCACTTGATCCCACTCTTGCTACCAGTTTTCCTTCCCATTGCTGGAACAGAGTACTCAACACCCGCCACTTCAAGGTGTGGCTCAAACGTGGATAAATGGAACAAAAGAAAAGCAGAAACAACTGTAAGCACATTCAGGTTTTTGATCTTTGACAGAGGCCAAAAACACTGGAGAAAAGACAGCTTCTTTAGTGATGCGCAGAAAACTGGCTATCCATAGGCAGAAGACTGAATCTAGATTCATCTCTCCAACATGTACTAAACTAGTACATGCAAATCAAAGATCTAAATGTTAAAACAGTACTGGAAGATAAAATAGGTAAAACTCTTTCTTTTTTTTTTTTTTTTAAGGTTTTTTGAGACAGTCTTGCTTTGTGGTTCAGCCTGGCCCTGAGCTCAGCCTCCAACTCACATCACAATCCTCCTGCCTCTGCCTCCCGAGTGCTGGGATTACAGGCGTGAGCCACCACGCCCGGCACTGTGGTATGTGGTACTGGTTGCTGCTGGGGTGAGTCTCCACACCCAGTATAGTATATGGTTTCCAGGGATCGAACCCGGGCCCTTGTGCTTGCAAGACAGGCTCCAAAACCACTGAGCTATATCCCCAGCCCCAAATAGGTAAAACTCTTGGAGGCATAGGTGTAGGCAAGGACTTTCTGAATTGAACCCTAGTTGCACTGGAAATAATACCAAGAATCAACAAATTAAAAAACGTCTGGGCAGCAAAAGAAACAACAGTGAAGAAATAGCTGCAGAATGGGGGGAAATGGCCAACTATTCCTCAGAGAGAGGACTAATCACTACAATATATAAACTAAGAAAAAGTTCATAAACTGAGGTACCACTCTCGATATTTCTCAAATGGGAAAGAGATCAAGAGATGGAGGGAGAGAAGCGAAGGGATGTAAAAAGATGCGTTATGTTCATGTAACAACTTATCACAAGGAATGTATTTATTATGCACTGTGGATGTACTAATAAAATTGTGATATAAAAATAAGGACGGCAGGTTTATTTTGGTTCACAGTTTCAGTGGGTTCCGTCTGTGGTGAGCCACTTTCAAGGCAGGAAGGGCGTGGCAGAGAAAAGCTGATCACCTCATGCTGGCCAGGAACGTGAGAGAAGGGACAGCCAGGGCCGAGGACACACCCAGGACCGCTCCTTGTAACCATCAGGCCCCACCTCCAGCTGTCAGACCCTTGGGAGACATTTTACATCTAAACCGCAGCACCAGCCCCTGGCGAGGGATGCCGGATCTCCCTCCACTCACAGAGATGCTCCTCTAACAACCAAGCTCTGTCCCCTGCTAGGCTGCTAAGTGAGTCAGCCACTAAGTGAGGAATTGTGCTTAGTATGTATCTTACAATATACAGAACAAAAAAAATGGGCAAGGAAAACTCCAACTTGATGACTTTGCTTTTATTTCCATAACTCACATGCAGTACTGAACTGTATAACACATAAAACTATAGTAGTATACAATCAGCAAAAATTGCAGCATTGTATAAGCAAAGTATACTACAGCACGAAAAAGGACCCTGAGGCCTATTAACGAGATGTACGAAAACATTAGAAAGACAGGTCATGCCAGGGATTTAGCTCGTGGTAACCGCCTACACTGGAAGCACAAGGGCCCAAGTTTGATCCCCGGTACCGTGAAAAAAAAGTCGGGGGCCGGGGGTTTGGCTCAGTGGTCCCGGCGCCTGTCTTGCAAGCGCAAGGGCCCGGGCTTGATCTCGGGTTAACCATGTACAACACTGGGTGTGGAGACTCACGCCCAGCAGCAATCAATACCACATACCACAGTGCCGGGCGTGGTGGCTCACGCCTGTCATCCCAGCACTCGGGAGGCAGAGGCAGGAGGGTTGCTGTGATGTGAGTTGGAGGCTGAGCTCAGGGCCAGGCTGAACTACAAAGTGAGACCCTGTCTCAAAAAAAAAAAAAAAAGACAGGTCGTAAGTTTAAGTAGTGGGTCTATGGTCCAGTCAACAGACAGGTGGGTCAGTAAGTGAGGAATATAAGTAATCCATATCTGTCACTTATACCTACGCGATGGCCAGCTCTCTCTCGGCCACAGTCAGTTGTCCTCTCTGGGTTCCTGACTTCCCTCTGTCCTCTTTGCCTGGGCTGTGCCCTCAGCTGCTCACAGGTGGATCCCGTGCGATCCCTCAAAAGTCTCGCTGCAAACAGTCTTTGCCACATGGCCCCACGATCCTCTTGCCCTTCTACTTCCTGTGCTCCCAACACACTGCTCCAAAATGCCACCAAGTCTGTTGCTGCCCCAGGGCCTTTGCACCTGCAGCTCCTTGAGCCCAGACTGTGTGGGAACAGGCTGATCAGGGCCTCCTTTAGGTTTTGGAGGCTGGCTTCAAATGCTGCCTCTGTACAATGACCCATTGTTCTCTCTGCATTATTATTACTAATTTATTTTTCACACTAGGGGTCAAACTCAGGACCTTGGGCTTTTGAGGTAGGCTCCAGAGCCACTGAGCTAAATCCTCGGGCCCCTCCACTCTTCTGAGTTGCTGTCAACAAAGCCACTCTGTGGTGCTGTCCTCTACCCTGTCAACTCCCAGTTCCCTCCACCGGCCCTTTGCAATCTGAGATTTTTATGCTGGTGCCTTGTTTAATTGATCATTTTCTCCTTTCTCAGTCAAAAGCAGGCTCATGAGGGCAGGATGCAGGTGTCTGGGCCACCACTTTGTCCCTAGTGCCCGGGGGCAGCGTAGGTCCCCAGTGACTGGTCCAGAATAAGCATATGCTCAAGAACAAGGAATGAGTATGATCAGACATAAATAAAAAAAGGCTGGACAGCTGGTGCTGCCAGGCCCTGGGACCATGAGGGCAGGATGCCGGGCCAGGCCTGCTCTCATTCACTCCCAGGTGTGGACAGCAGTCTGGCCAGACGGGCGCTGTGCGTGGCCTTGGCCTTGGGTAGCTCAGTGGTCAGTACATTCTCAAGGGCAGAGGTGGAACAGCAGGGCAGAGACCAGCAGAAGCTGCCCTGTCTTGGATAACTCAGAGCCGGCACATGATACGGCAGGACAGAGTCCAAGGTCCCAGGCCCCCACTGCTCGCCTCCTCCTGGCCCTCTGGGCCACCCAAGCTCTGTGCCCAGCCATCGTCCCAGTGTCTGCCTTCGGAGCAACCACTGTGCGGGCACCGTGCTCTGGAGGGCTGCTGGTGAAACGAGAGAGAGCATGGACAGACGCACGGAGAACCGCAGGCATTAACGAAGTGAAAAACCAGGAGGGTGTGACGCAGGGTGCAGTTTGGCAGGGGGGGCAGGCGGAGAGACAGACCTGAGTGAGCACGAGAAGTGACAGTTACCTGCGCAGACAGCTGAGAAAAGAGAGCGCTGCAGGGGGGCAAGGCCCTGCGGGGTGTGGGCTGAAAGGGGCGCCGGAGTGCGCTGCCCCGCGGTGTTGAATTGGCCAAGGCCGGCGCATCTATGCCACCAAGTTCAGCCATTTCTATAAGCCAGATCAACCACCAGCTGACGGACTGATTCTGTGGGCAAAGGAGGCCTGCGGGGGTTGGGTTCAGACAGGTCCGCTCTGAGACGTGGATTCCCCAACAGCAACGATGAGACAGGCTGGGTGGGCGCTGGGGTGGTGACGGAGGAGCTGTCTGTGGACTGCGGGCACCAGAAGGCAGCAGGCCTTCGCCCTGGGGTGCGCAGCATTTCCAGGAAGGGAAGGAGCACCCCACAGAGGAGACTGAGAAAACAGGGACAGAGTGTGGCACTCAAGTGCTCTCTCCTGCCCTGCTGGTATATTCATTTTTCATTTTTCAAACTAAGCAGAGGGTTGTGTGGGAACAGAACCCCTCCCTTCAGAACCCCTGGGAAGGTGGGAGGAGGTGGGGCTCACCAGCCGCCTAGATTTAGGGATGGTCACGTGTCAAGACCTGACCAATCAGAGGGCGCCCGCCTCCCTTCTGCTGTGATTGGCTCAAAGTGAGCATGTGACCCGGGCCTGCCAACGAGATTTTCGTTGTACTTCCTGTTGAAAGCTGTTGGGAAGGTGCCCTGCTCCCTAGCTTGCTGAGCTGGGAAGATGGTATCCTGGCAATGCCCGTGGCCAGACCAGCACGTAATCCAGGGCCCAGAGAGAGGTGAAGATGCAGAACCTGTTACCCAACGGGCAGGGAAAATGATACTTCCCCAGTCTTGCCACTTGTCAAGGGTTTAAAATTCTGTTTATTATCATTTGAAGTAAGGACAAATTAAAATTTTAAGTAACTAGCATGATTTTTGCCATTGATCTTTATATTACACCACATCAGTTTTCAATACAAATATCAAAGCATTTACTTCACATGCAGACTCCCTGAATGGTCACTCTGAGTATTCTATGGCTTGTCCTCGAGGGTCTCTTGAGCTGGGCAGAGAGACAAACACAAGACAGGTTCCGGGTAGTGACGCAGGAGGAGAGCCCCAGGCCCACGAGCTCCCTCAGGAGCGCTCCTCCCCATGGGGGACGTGCTCCCCTGTAACACTTACAGTTGCGGGCTCACCTCCCCCAGCAGAGACTGGTCCTGCGTCCTGGCTCCTCCCCTGCCCACAGAGCCTGCGCCCTGCAGCACAGGGCTGGTGCCCACGAGTCTCAACCCCGGTAGGTGGGCAGGGCCTCCCCTGGCTAGACAGTCTCTGGCTGTCAGATGGGCTGTGTGTGTGTGTTGGGGGAAGAGCCTGTCTTCTGCAGGTGGGGAGGTGGCAGATAGTACTGCACCGGAGCTGCCATCGCCCCAGACTTCATATAGAAAACAGTTCAAAGATAAAACAATTATAGATTTCAAGACTGCAGCAACAGAACATTAAACCCTAAGCATGTGATTTGAATGCGGGCCTTGTGCAATAGCACAGCTTCTGGCCAGTCCTTGTTCAGGCAACAGGAACCCTAAGAAGAGGCCAAAGGGAGAGGAAGTCCAAGAGAGAGAGCAAGTGAGGCTGAATGAGATCACGCGGTCCCAGCTCCAGCTGTGCCCCAGCCGAGAGCCCTGGGGACCTCCTCGTTTCTGAGCCAACAAATAAAAGCCCTTCACCTAAGCCAGCTTTGGTTGAATTTCTGAGGCAGGAGTAATACAGGGCCCCCAGAGCGAGGACCCAGGCCTGGGATCTGAACCCTCTGGTTCCTTTCTTGATGTAAAGAATCTTGGGCCTGTGGGCATAGCAGTGCCTGTAATCCTAGTACTAGGGAGGCTGAGGCATGAGGATTGCTACAAGTTCAAGGCCAGCCTGAACTACATTGTGAGACTCTTTTTCTCTTTTTTTCCCCTGTATCAGAGATGGAACTCAGGCCCTTGTGCCGAACCACTTGAGTGAAATCCCCCGCCCTGAGAATCTGACAAAACAAAAACAAAAGAATGTTGGGGCTGTCTATCATGTTGTTGGAAGGTCTGCAGCTGCTTAGAGGTCTAGCTGTCCCCGTCCGTGTGTCTCTGTTCTGCCACAGATCACACGCTGTATCTGTCCTAGGCCTCAACTGCTTTCTTTTAACAAAGGAAAGCTTTATTTCCCAGTCTTTTCAGCTCTCTGCAGGCTAGCTGAAGAGGGTGTCAAAGGGGTGTGAGTGTGTGTGTGTGTGTGTGCACGCGTGCTGACCTGGAGGGTACCAAAGCTGGGAGCAGGGAAGGGGAAGAGTTAGAGACAGACATGGAGTATGGGACTGTGGGTGGGAAAGGCTTGGGAGGACAGGACAGGTGGATGACCTCTCAGGCAAGTTTCCTCTTAAAGCTGCTCCTCGGAATGTACAAATAGTTCATTTGTTCACCCACGGATCCATTTATTTGTCACCAAGGGTATACCCTGAATGAAATTGTTAGCCACCGTGCACTATAGGCACAGTCAGGTCTGGAAGATATACAGGTACCTTGCTGGAGACTGACCTTATATTTAATTTGCTTTTTTCATTTTACCGTATAAGTCAGGCTGGCCTTGAATTCACCCGGTAGCCCAGGCTGGCCTTGAACTCCTGCCTCCGCCTCCCAAGTTAGGGTTACAGGTGTGCACCGCTGCGTCCTGGCTGGGTCTCACGTCTTCGTCCATCCGTTTGGTCCTCTGGATGTGTCAGTGGGGAAACTGTCCTGGGGTTTTGTTGAAGGACCACTCTAGACAGAGCGGACAGGCCAACATCACAGCTGTCACTTACTGAGCCCGTGCTGTCTGACCTGCTCCCAGCTGGAGAGGCCTCAGTGCACAAGTGGGTGTCCTCACGCTCCCCCCCAACTCTGCAGTCAAGGACCAGGGCCTCCGCGGGTGGCATCTGGAGCTTGTTGTCACCCAGAGAGTCGCAGAGCCTGCTTCGTGTCAGGTCTGTGGCTGGAGGCTGAGCTTGGAACGCACATCCCCAGGTGGGTCAGCCCAGAAGCCCTCTAGTGCTGGGTACTGGGCCTGGGCCACACCATTCACCGGACTCACACCTTTGGGTGGGGCCGGCATGAGGGGCCAACACAGCCTGGCACCCCTCCCCCCAGGGCTGTCCAACCCCCCTCCCCCCAGAGCACAGACCTGAGTTGGCTGGAGCTGCAGTGGGCCAGGCATAACCAGGAGAACTGGTTGGGGCAGCTGGCCAGACTGCAAGCTGGCTTCCCCCACCCCTGCCCCTCTGCCACCTCCCCTTCACCACCGGGGAAGGAAGTTTCTGTACTGCCTATAACTGCTGAGACTTCTTTTGTTTGTTTTGGTTTGGTTTTGAGACAGGGTCTCTGCATGTATTCCAGGCTGACCTTGAACTCACTGTGTTGCCCAGGCTGCACTCCTCCTGCCTCAGCCTCTGGAGGGCTGTGATTACAGGCGGGCACCACAGTGCCCAGCTGCTGGTTTCTTGGGGGCCTGTGGGGGGCTGGGCACTGCTCGAAGCCCTTTCTTTCGTCATAACCCAAATTGCCCAGCACTTTCCAGGGAGCTTGAGGTTCAGAAATGTCAGACTGCTCGCTCTGCCTGCCCATCCCCTGCAGTCTGGCAGAGGCGCAAGGCTCCTGGCCCTGCGAGGGGAAGGGAATCCCTTCTGAGCTGGGGCAGTGAGGAGCCTTCGAAAGACTCCAGCTCTGCCTCTGCCGCAGTGGTGGCGGTGTCCACACAGGAGCAGGGGAGTACCTGGGCATGGTAGGGTGCACCTGTAATCCTAGGCTTCAAGTTCAAGTCCACATACAGAGTGTCTCAAAAAATCAAAAGGACAACAAAAACAACTAGGCAGAATTGCAGGGTCACCCCACGGAGAACTGCAGCCTGGGAGAGACGTCTTAATTGGGCTTCACATGGTCAAGAAATAAAACTTTGTTGTGTTAAGTCTCCAAGATGGGGAGTGATTTGTTACTGCAGCATGGCCGACCCCATACTGACTAACAGCTCTGCACTGTTTTGCTCCCAGCTCTACTATTACCACCCTCTCTGTTTACTAAATCTAAGGTCTCACCCTACTCAACTGCTCTAAGGACAGAAATAACATTGGAAGAATGAATATTGTTTTGCTGTGGATTTTTATTTGTTTTGTTTTGGAGATAGGTTCTTACTATATAGTTCAGGTTGGCCAGGAACTCACGGTGATCCTCTAGCTTCAGCCCACCAAATGTTGAGGAAAACGGACAGATGTCGTCCTTACAGAGAGCTGTGGAATTGGATACCGTCACCTGTACTTTTTGTTTGTTTGTTTGTTTGAGACAAGGTCTCGATTTTGTAGTTCAGGCTGGCCCTGAGCTCAACCTCAAACTCACATCACAGCAATCCTCCTGCCTCTGCCTCCCGAGTGCTGGGATTACAGGCGTGAACCACCATGCCTGGCACTGTGGTATGTGGTATCGATTGGTGGTGGGCATGAGTCACCATGCCCAGCATTGTTGGTTACTGGGAATCCAACTCCGGTCATTGCACTTGCAAGGTAGGCACCGGAACCCCTGAGCTAAATCCCCAGCTCCCCCTCTTTTTTTAGTTTTTTTGAGACAGGGTCTCGCTTTGTAGTTCAGTCTGGTCCTGAATTTATTCCAACTCACAGCAATCCTGTCTCTGCCTCCCGAGTGCTGGGATTCCAGGCGTGAGCCACCACACCTGGCATTGTGGTATGTGGTACTGATTGCTAATGGGTGTGAGTCACCACGCTCAGCATTGTTGTATGTGGTCATCAGGGATCAAACTCGGGACCTTGTGCTTGCAAGGCAGGCACAGGAACCACTTCGCTAAATCCCCGGCCCCACTATCACCTGTGCTTCCCGTACTCTGGTTGGACATGGGGCCTCAAATCATCAGAGAGCTAGACGCCATGGCTACTTTTCCTTCCTTCCTTTTTCTTTGGTGCAGCGCCTCTCATCTGCCCAGTGATCACTGTGTCACAGAGCCACATCCCCCGGCCCTGGAGGCGCATCTGGACCCTGGGAGAGTTGGAGCTAGCCCAGGACGCACTTCTGTGCTCTGGTGCTAGCTGTGCAGATCAGGAAGCCTGGCTGGGAAATGAGTCAGCTTGGACCCAGGGATGTCACATCTGAGCCCGGCCCTGTGCTGGGCTCCCAGGCCAGCAGGTGCCCTTCCTGCAAAGCAGCCCCTTCTGCCTTGGCTTCCACCCTGGGGGATGAAGTCTCTGGGAGCATTGTGCCTCTTTCCCAGGTCACCCAGCAGTCCTGGCAAAGTGCTCAGGGGTGACTACTGAGTAGGACAGGACTACGGCTCCCAGCGGGTCCCAGAGCTGGGTCTTGGGAGGAGCGTGTGTTGTTTCATTTCCCTGTGCTGGGTTTCAAAGCCAGGCGAGCACTGCACACTGAGCCACGCCCCCAGCCAGAGCTTCTGCCTCATTCTTCTTTCTAACAAAACAAGGTGGTAGGGGGGGTGGTTCAGAGGGGCGGCACCCGTCTGAGCCAGCTTGAGGCCTTGGGTTCCAGCCTGACACCAGAAACCAACCTGCAGAAACTGCCACACCAAACAACTGGGTACAGTACAGGCAATTCTGTGTTTTTGTTGTTAGACAAGGTCTCATGGTGTATTCCAGACTGGCCTTGAACTCACCATGGGCTCAGGCTGGTCTCAAGCTCACAGAGATTTTCCTGCCTCAGCCTCCTGAGTGCTGGGATTACAGGTACGCACCATGCTTAGCAGGCAGTCTTTTTTTTATCTGGACACCAGAACAGATTGTGTTACCTGGATCCCAGATATCCGCAGGCCCCAGCTGCTGGGGTGTGAGAGGGGGCACTTTTCTCTGCCCAGGAGCTTCCAGTGAGGGCTACCAACTCCCCCTCAGGCCTGGCCTCAAGCTGGGCACAGGTCCAGGTTTGGGACCTGATAGTCCTCATCTGGGATTTTCTTAGCATTAAGGCAAGAGGCCATTCCTCTCAGGTGGTAAAGCTGGGAGGGCAAGACTGGGGCTGGTCTGCAGTCCCCAGGTGGGAGAAGCAAATGGATAGAAGACAGGCATGGGATTCGGAAAGAGCAGCCTGGAGATGTTGCCCCTGGATCCTGCTGTACCTGAAGCTGGACGGATAGACAATTTAGGGCAAGAGCCCAGGAGTTCCACCTTTTGCCCAAGCTGGTGCCAGTTATGCTGTTGTTCTCCACCACACAAGTCAGTCTCTGCCCTGGATGGGGCGTTGGACACAGACCCCCCTCACTGCCCACGCGCACCGTCATATTACAGATGCTTCCCCGCGGGACCGTGAGTGCCAGCAGTTAGATACGGGCTGCAAAGTCTCAGCAAACCTCCTGCCGCAGCCTTCTGAATAGCTGGGATGCCAGGCGCATGTCACTGCCCAGCTCTAACGTTCTTCTGTCCCCAGTGAGCACGCTAACAGCGTCTATCTCTGCCGATCCCGGAAGCTGTTCTGTCTGCTGATTTTGTTGGTGGTGGTCAGCACCCGTCGTGCTGCGCGTATGCCAGGCATGGGGCAGGGGCTTTGTCCGTGTGTGCGGGGGAGGGACGGACAGACACGTCCATGACCCAGCTCTCAGGCCCCGCACAGCAGCCCTGCTGGGCGCCCGGGCACCCTGGCACCCCTGGACACAGCTGGCAGACTGCCTGCCACTCTCCGAAGCTCTGGGAGCCTAGCTGGGAGTCAGGCTCAGCCCCAAAGCACAAACCACGGGCAGCAGAACTCGGGGTGTCCCGGGGGGAGCAAGCTACCTGGGGGCCGCTCCCCTTCAGAGCTGCTGCTGTCCAGAAGCTCCCACTCCTCACTGAGGGGGTCTCCAGGCCCCTTAGCTCCCCAAGGGACCTCACTTGATCTTTTTACTGGAGGAGGGGGGCTTGTGCGTCTGTCCCCACCTGATCTCTGGGGACCCTTGTGGCCAGACAGCCTTGCTGCAGTCTCTGTGGGGCACAGAGCTGGGCACGCTTGTTCTGGGCTGTGAGTGGGTGAGGGGACCCCTCGGCTAGTGGCGCTGAGGTCCGGGACTAGTGCTCGGCGGACATGTCAGGCCTGGTGTTTTGGGTGTGGTGCCCTGGGCACTAGCGCTCTGTGTGACTGCTCCTTGTCCCTCGGCCTTTAACGACAGTGGGGACCTCTCCACCCTGGACCGGGTTTCACTAGGTCCCAACGTGCTCAGTGTGTTGGGAGCTTGAGCTCTGGCGACCTGGCTTCGGGGAGGCGCCCAGGCTGGGGTCCTGCGGGTTTCAGAGCTCTGAACTTCACACCCCGCCAGCCACCCACGCTCCTCCACCTAGAGACCCCGGAGGACCGTGCGGACTTCTAGGCCCCTTGGCCGGTCGCTCCCCGTGCCCAGCCTTGCGCTCACAACAAAGGCGACCGACCACGTGCCCTCCTTGCAGCGGATTTGGACTAGAGACGCTCGCGGCTTCCCGGCCCTGCTCCAGCGGGGGCTGGGTCGGACGCGGCGCTTCGCCCCGGTGCACCCCCAGCCCCCAGCGCCGTCGCCCCGGGCCGGCCTCGCCCACTCCCATCCGCGGCCGCTGCAGCCCCCCGAAGCGGCGCTAGGGGGAGCTCTGGCTACTGTCTTGGAGGACGCAATTCAAGCGATGCAGCCAACAGCTATTTCCTTGGACTTGCAGGGAGAGAAATGGGGAGGGGGCACGCACTGTTCCCCTCCTTAGCAGCTCCACTCTTCCCGTGGGAGGCCGAGAAAACAGCGCTGGGGAGGTGGTGCCGAAGGTGCCTTTCCTCCCCGTAGCGCACACCTCCAGATTCTCCCTCTTCCGCCACCCGCGTGGGGCCCCGCATGGGCCCCCGCGTCCTGAGCGTGTCCCCGACAACTTTACCTCCCGGGCACCGGGCTTCAGAACCGAGCCGACCCGGAGACCTGCCTCCCGGAGGCGGGGTGGGGGCGTCAGGCGGAGGCGCGAAGGCTGGGTTGGAGGTTGAGCCGTCCTGCAGGGCGGCCGGGGGCGCCTCAGGGAAAGGGGGACGCTGGCGCCGTGGGGGCATTACCGATACCAAACCCCGAGAAGGATCCAACCCACGAGAACTACAGGCCAATCTCCCTAACGAACGTGGGGCTTTGGGGAGACACGAGAGACCCCATCAGACAGCGAGCAGGCAGCCGCTGGGCTTCTCTTCCGGCGCCCCCTTCTCGTCTTTACCATCCCCTCTGCCAGAGCTGGAACCGCTCGCGCGCCCCCGGGCCCAGCCGCGGCTCCAGATGTGCGGCGGGTTGCAGCGGGGAGAGGGCGAGCTTCCCCCGGGCCTCGGCACATTCTCCCGCTCTGAGGTCATTCCGTAGGTGGTCAGAGGGGAGCGCGCCCGGAGCCTTCCAGCCTCGCTCCGGGGAGGGCGGGAGGCGGGAGCGGAGGGAGCGCGGGGAGGGGCGGCGGAGGGAGGGAGACGCCGCCAGCACACCACCAAGTGGCACCGAGCAGTGATAACAAACTCAACTTAAAAAAAAGAGGAAAAAAAAAAAAAAGGAAAGGAAAAAACTTCCTCAAGTTGCAGCCGGAGACGTGCGGACGTGCAGGCGGACGCGCGGGGCGGAGAGTGTGGGTGGCCCGGGAGCCCCCCGGCTGCGGGGAGCTCGGACTCGAGGCCGAGCGGGCCCTGCGCCCTGGCTGTGCAAATGAGGCGGCCGGTCCCGGGGGTCAGCGCCTTCCCGCGGGCGAGAGACGGGCAGCCGGTGGAGCGCAAGCCCCCAGCTTCGTCCCCAGGACCGACATCCCTCCTCCCTCTTCCCGTTCCCACTCTGGGCCTTACGGAAGTGGGCAGATCCCGCCCGCCTCCCCTTAGGCCCGCCTGAAAGCAAGACACCACCATACTCTACAAGCGACTTTTTATTAAGATTATAAATTTAAACAAAACATCTGAACAGTTTACCCGGTAATGTACAATCCAGTACGCACAAAATACAAGAGAAGAAGGGCAGAGGAAGGAAAGCTTGGCAACTTGTCTGGGGGTCCTTATGGTGCTTGAAGGGCTGCCGATGAACCCCACCTTTTTACAAAAGGCTTTTAAATTAAACAAAATATACGGAGCTCAAGATCACAAGACGAGGTTCTCACAGGCCCGAACAATGCTGGTTTGTGAAATGCAACCGAAGGCGGACCCAGGACTGTGCAACTCAGAGACACAGACACACACACACAGACCACACATACGCACAGCACAGCTGACCAGGAACTTAGTGAGAAGTCTGAGACGCAGTCGCCGGTCACGGTCCTGGCCCCTCCCTCCCCCCCGGGCCGCCGGGGATCCAGGTAAAGGAATCGACTTCCTTTTTTGTTTAGTAAGGACCGCAGTGCTGGGCATGATGGGAAATGTAGTCCTCTGAGCTCGCCCCCCACCCCTTCCCCAAACAGGGTCCAGGGAATGTTGGGGTGTTAGGCACCAACCCGAAGTCCAGGAGATGGGTGGAAGAGGGGAGGAGACGGAGGCAGAGGGGCGGGGAGAGAAGGGGTTCAAAACACCCGCCCTGGGAAGAAAAGAAAAGGAAAAAAAAAAGTTGAAGTGTTTTCATTTCTGCCTTCTCATTTGGAGAACTTTGGGGGCCGCCCCCAGAGAGGAAATGCGACCCAAACGTCCCTTTTGGAGACACAGTTTGCCTTTGTTTTTTGCTGAGGATTTCACAAGACTCATTCCTCACCCCACAGAGGGACTCAGGAGAGCGGAACGTCGGGCTTCCCGCGTCTGACAACTGATTGGAATCTGCGTCCCCAGCTCTGCGCCCTCCTGCGCCCTGGTGGCCCGCGCGCCCTGCCTCGCCCCCGGCCGCCCGGCACCTCCTCCGGGCCGCAGCCCTCCCTCACGTGGCAGGCTCCCCGCTAAACACCACTGCAATCACTACAATAAAAAGAGGGGGGAAAAAAAGAGTAGGAGAAACACAAAGCATACTTAAATAGGCGCATTTTCTCTCTGCAAAAATAAAGTCCAAGATTTTATATTTCTTTTTTTTTATTTTACAATTATAAAACATCAGCCGCCTCCCCTGCTCGCCCTCAGCTCAGCCCCGAGTGGCTGGGCGCTCGCTCGCTCCCTCCTCTCGTCCCCTGGCCGAGTCTTTGTCTGGCCCCAGCCCCGCGGGGCCCCAGGTCCCCGTGCCCTCGGGGGTCCCTAGAAGGCGACAATGGCTCGAGTCCAGGCGCCGAGGCTAGCGAGCGCCTGCTTGGCGCACAGCTGCCCGTTGAGCGGCGGCGCCTGCTCCGAGTCCGGCTGTCGGCTCACCAGCCCCGAGAAGCCCGAGCCAAAGATGGAGATCAAGTTTGAGATGTTGGACGCGTCCGGGGACGAGTCCGGGCAGAAGTCCTCGAAGCGGGCGCGCTTGCAGGGGGCGAACGGGGTGCCCCCGGGGGGCTCGGCCCCCAAGTCGCCCGCGTCCTCCTCCTCGTCGTCCTCGTCCTCCTGGCCAGGGTAATACTTGCGCTTGCACCCGGCGGCGGCGGACGGCAGGCCGGGTCCCGGAGCGCCCTGGCCACAGCAGGGGCAGTGGGCGGAGGCGCAGCAGTCCTGGTGCAAGTAGCCGTTTTCCACCGTGGTCACCACGTGTGTGTCCAGGTCCAGCACGGTGGTCTGGCTGCTGCAGTGCACACCGAAGTCCGAGGGGGCCGGGTATGCGCCCCGGTAGAAGCCGGAGGAGGAGGCGGGGGCCGGGGAGATGGGCGGGGAGGCGGCGGCCGGAGGGGCGGCCCCTGGGGGCGCAGAGGGCGCGGAGCAGGCGGCGGAGGCGCGAGGGTCCCGCGGGCAGAGCGCGGCGGGCGCGGGCGGCGGCGGACCCGGCTGCAGCGGCTCCAGGGCCGGCCCGCGGTGGGGCGCGCCGTGCGGCGGCTGGAGCGCAGCGCACCCGGGCAGCTCCGCGAGCGCCCCGGCCGCTGCCACCGCCGCGCAGCCCCTAGGCGCCGGGTGCTGCTGGGGTTGGTGCAGCTGCTGCTGGAGATGCAGCTGGTGGAGCTGGTGAAGCGGGTGCAGCTGGTGCCGGGCGGCCAGCTCGCGCGCCTCCGCGTCCCCGCCGCCGCCGCCAAGTTGGAGCGGGCCGAAGTCGGCCGCGCTGGCCGGCATGCCGGGCGCCGCCGCCGCGTAAGCGAGGGGCTGGTGTTGGTGGAGGGGCGGCTGCGGCTGCAGCGGAGGCTGCTGGCGCCGGTAGAGCTCGGCGTAGCGCTCGCTCAGGTAGAGCTGGCGCGCGTTGCGGAGCACGTAGGACACCAGGAGGTTCTTGTGCAGCTTGATGCCGCCGCGCTGGGTCCGGGAGCTGTGGATCTTGCGCAGGGAGATGCTGATCAGGCTCTGGGCGTCCAGGGCGCACTCCATGCTCCCGCGGCGAAGCAGCCGCTGCTGCTCCTGCTACTACTGCTGCTGTTTCTGCCTCCAGCCGGCCGCCGGGGCGCGCCGGGCAACGGGGAACGGAGCCCGGGTCAGCGGGTCGGCTGCGCTCCGAGAGGAGCCGCCACCATGCGCCGCGCGCCACCCGCTGGCTCGCTCTCCCCAGACGGCGCCAAAGCAATGAGCCTCCGCCGGCCCCGGCCCTAGCTATTTAGCCAGAAAGCTGGACCCCGCCTCCCCGCAGCTAAGCCAATACGAAGAAGCAGAGCCTCCCGAGTGACAGGCGCTACCCGCCCCCGAGCCGCTCGGCTGGCCAATCAGACGAAGGCGGTTCCTTTGTGCTATTCAAATACCGAACGGACCCGGGGCCTCCAACGCCGCTGTTGCCTCGAATGTTCTCCTGGGGCTGCCGCGCCGCGCGGGGCTTGGAGCCGCTGGAGCCGCGATCAGGAGCGCGGATCGTCTCCAGGGGCCACGTCGGTGTCCACAGCTCCCCTCGGCCACCCTCAGCCCGGCCCCCGGAGGCTGGGAAGTCAGCCCCCCGGAGCCGCGCCACAGCTCCTCCCCCTTCGGGAAGGCCAGGCCTCACCTGCCGCAGGTGCGTCCTCCGCTCCCCGCCGGCGTCACCTCCTCTGCCCCCTTCCCAGCCCCCGAGCACCGAGGAAGCCAAAATCGCTGCAAAAGACTCATGACACTGGGGGGCTTCTTCAGGGAGAGAGGCTTGGGGTTACCCTTTCCCCAGGGCACTATTTGACCTGGCTTCCTGACTTTTGACCGAGGGTCCAAGGGACGACCTCCCCATGCATCTGCGGGGAAAGCCCGAGCCCGGTGCATTTTGATTTCAGAGGCAGAAGGTCTTAGGCCTACCAGGGATCTAGGTACCTACAGCGTCGGGAGAACTGACCCAGCTTCCTAATCACGGATCAGTAACCTCTCCCTTCTGCTGACGAATGACAGTGGCAATAGGGACCATTATTTATGTGCCCAATATGGGTCAGGCCCTAGCTAAAAAGGCCCATATTCTTCCTGCCAGCCAGCCTTTACGGAGTGGGGGCTGAGGCCCGAGGGGTGGCAGGCCTGGGGATCTGTCCCCCAGCTCTTGGGGACGAACTGGCACCGTGGACTCCCGCTGCCCGGAGGTGAACTCAGGGTTTGAACCACAGGCTGCAGCTTCCAGGCTGAGCGTTATCAGGTCTTTATCCCAAGCTGTCGTGGACGCGCGACCCCCCCCCACACACCGCTGGAGGAAGGGCGCATCAGGATTGCCAACTTCTGGGGGCTCTGTCTGGACCGAGAGGCCTGAAGGGGGTGATGGCGCTTCCAGAGTACACTGAGGAGCCGGGGAAGGGCCTGTGGGACAGCATGTCTGAGGAGCAACACAGTGACCAAGAGAGACAGACAGGTGGGGGCTTGGGGCTGGTGGAGGCCGCTCCTGAGACTCCCATGAGCTCCTTCTGTGCCTTGCCTTGGTCCAGCCCCGAGCACCTGCCTTGTCCCTTGGCGGGGTCGCTGGACCCAGCCAGTCCACTCTGCATGGTCTTCATGACTTGTTCTCCAGCACCTTCTAACTGCCAGTGTCAGGGATGAAGACAAGTTAGGGTGTTTACCCCATTTTTCAGGTCAGGACCCTGGGCACGGCTTGCCAAAGGGACTTGCCAGAGAGACCACATGGCTTCAGACACAGAGCTCTGTACTCCCCCTCCTCCACCCAGAGCAGCTGGGGTGAAACTCTAGGGGGCCTCAAAACAAGCACGTTTTACCTACATCCCAATGGTGACCTAGACCTAGGCTGGGGAGTGGCTCATGTGATGATAGCTGTTGGAATAAAAACGCACCATTGCTTCTTTCCCTAATGCCTGCCTCACACTCATGAACCAGCTTCATTTATTTAGACTTGAGGTTCACCTTTCAGATACCCCCAGCTTGGGGGGCCGGAGGACTGGCAAGTCCAGAAGCCACAGAGCACTCGGCTTCATTGAATGTTTATCGAGGAAATGGAGACTTCAGCTCACACGGCCAGCCAAGGTGAGCTCCGGGCTGGGCAGAGGCATCTTCTAGGCGATCGGTTCTGAGTCTGGCTCTCCTGGCCAGGTCCTTGTCTTCACTCAATTGTCCCTACCTCTTGTTTGCTAACTTCCATGTGACCAGGGCCGGCAGGAGCCCCAGGGAGGAGCAGGGCTCAGTCTCAGCTCCTCATTCAAAGCCTTTCTTTTCTTTTCTCTTTTTTGAAATAGGGCCTTGAGCTCACAGTGATCCTCCTGCTTCAGCCTCTCCAGTGCTGGGATTACACATGTATGTCACGATGCCCAGTTTGGAGCCTCCCCCCACACACCGTGGCCCACAGCATACTTTGGGGAGCAGGCTGTGCAATTAAGGTAGGAGTGGAAAGAGGTGCTGGGTAGGGAAGCCGACAGGCCCTCGGGGAACTCCTTTTGAGGGCTACCCCCTCACCCAGCGATACTCCAAGCTCAATTTTGAGCTTTTTTTTTTTTTTTTGAGACAGGGTCTCGCTTTGTAGTTCAGGCTGGCCCTGAGCTCAGCCTCCAACTCACATCACAGCAATCCTCCTGCCTCTGCCTCCCCAGTACTGGGATTACAGTTGTGAGCCACCATGGCCGGCACTGTGGTATGTGGTGCTGATTGGTGGTGGGCTTGAGTTTCCATGCCCAGTATTGTAGATGGTTACCAGGGGTTCGAACCTGGGCCCTTGTGCTTGCAAGACAGACGCCTACTGAGCTCAATCCCTGGCCCTTGTTTGGTTTTTTGAGATAGGGTCTTACTACACACTTCAGGCTGGCTTTGAACTTACTATGCAGCCCAGGCTGATCTTGAACCCACAACAATCCTCCTGACTCAGCCTCCTGAGTGCTGGTATGACAGGCCTGAGTCCCACAAGTGACTTTATTTTGAGCTCTTTTTTTTTCCTGGGCCTTCTAAGGCACAGGGACGTTGAGGGGGGGCTTACTTGACCTCTCCTCCTCAAGGATCAAGGGGTGGCCTGTGGGGAGGGCTCAGCAGTTGTCTGGCCTAATAAGACCTCTTGATCTTTTTTGGGGTGGCCTGGGCAGGGGAGCTGTTGCAGCTGTTGTAAGAAAACACTCACCAAAAGAGGTGAGGGAACAGCTGAACTATGTGGGGGCCTGGGCCCGGGGTTGCTGGGGACAGCGCACAACAGGAAGTCACAGATGTGACAGAGTGGTGGGGATGGTTCAGCGAGGTGGTGTTTCTTGGGGTGAAGCACTGGACCTCTGAGCGAGGGTGGGCCCCTCACCTCCCCTGCCTCAGGCCTGAGTCACTGCTCCCTGGAGGAAGTTAATTAATGCCCCGGTATTTACAGTGTCTCCTGGGACAGAGCAGAGCACCCCAGGGAGTGCCAGCCCTATGGCAGTTAGCACAGGGGCCTGGGGTGCCTCTGGTCACCCAGACCTGGGCGTGACCTGGTCAGGAGGTGCCCGCTCAGCAGGGAGGCTTGCCCAGCAGGCTTTCAGGGCTGGGCTAGGGGCAAACATCCACAAACGAGGCCTTGTGTGGAGGGAGGGGAGAGAGATCCGGACCTCGCATTTTCGTTCTCTGGGGACACAGAGGGGACACCTAGGAGTGCGTGGCCCAGTGGGGATAGAGACGCGGCTCAGGGCAGCAGCAAGGCGGATGGTGGGGTGTGGCTCTCAGGGGGAGACACTTCGAAGTCCTCTTAGCACCGTGGGCCACACGGGCACAGAAGTGCTGAGTGCCGTGCCAGGGTGCAGGGAGGCGAGGTTGGGGTCCCAGATCGGGCAGCCCCCACCTGCAACCCTGCAAGGCCACACCCACCATCGCCCTGGGAGAGTTAATGAGCCACCAACGGCTGTGTTTGCTCTGCCCGGTCCTGGCACAGACCCAGGGCCCAGGAAGACACCGGCCTGGCTTTGGGTGTAAGCAGCAAGGTGGATGGTGGCGCTGCTGCCCGGAGTCTGTTCTCACCGGGCTCCTGTCAGTTCCCCTGGGCTCCACGTCGCCCTCTGAGGTAGGCTTAGTTACAATCTCCATGTCATGGATGGAGTGAGGCCTGGAAAGGGGTGGACGTCCTGCTCGGGGTGACAGAGAGGAGCAATAGCACTCTGGGGGCCAGATGGGGCGCCAGCTGGTCTCTGGGTGACACTGTACTAGCTGATGGGATGTCATAGCATGTTGGTCACGCCTTGAGTCTGTCTGAGCAGCTGACATGGTTGGGTTACAGTTGATCATTCATTCACTCATTCATTCATTCATTCACTATCTCCCTCCTCTATTCAGTAAGGGCTGCTGCGGGGGAGTGTCCTTTGGGAAGAACACCAAGCAGAACTCAGGCCCAGGATCAGGATCCTTTAAACCTCCCAGGGCCAAATCTGATCAACTAGTAGCGTCTACTAGAGCTCTAGGTTGTCAGGGATTCGGCCTGTGCCCAATCGATTAGTGATGTCTGCCAGGTAGGAGGATGGATGTCATGCTAGTGTGCTGGGGATTGGCAGAGTAGAACCCGGGGTCAGGGGAAATGGGTTCTAGCCCCAGAGTGGCCTTGTTGTCCCTAGGTAGCATGCTCTCTGGGGCCTCAGCTTCCCAGTTTGCCACCTTCCTCCAGGAAGTGACATGAGCATCAGAGGACTCCTGGGTGCTTTGCAAAGTGGAGCCGACAATGGCAGCGGGGATTGGTCTGAAGCCACCCCTCTCTCTTTCCCTCCTCAGAATGCTGCCAGGAGCTGGGCCTGGCCAGGCTGGAGTTAATCCAGGCCACGCGGGGCGGGGGTGGGCAAGGAGGTAGGTGGGTGGGGGGCACTGCAGTGGCTCCTGGCTCCGAGCTGTTTTTATAACTCACTTAGTACAGACCTTTGTCCCCTCACTGCACGGCTGGGAGTTTCTCAGGAGTGAGAGGCCCCTTGGATCTTTGGCTGTGAATAGCGGGGGCTTAGTTTTCCTTCTGGGCTGTGGGGGCCAGTGAGTAAGCTGCCCGCCTCCCACCCTCCCCACTCAGGGGGTAACAACTGTGGACTGCTTTGTGTCAGGACAGAGCTGAATGTGAATTCCTTTTCCTCCTTCCTCAAAATGACCTAACAAGAACGGGGCGGGGTGGGGGGCCGCATACCTGTGATCTCAGCGCTTGGGAGGCTGAGACAAGAGGATCGCTGTGAGTTTGAGGCCAGCCTGTGCTTCCTAGCAAGAGCTGTCTTAAAAAACAAAACAAACAAAAATAATCTAACGAGGTGGGGGTGACTAGATTCTCCATGTGAGAGTCGAGTAAACTGAGCCCCCCAGAAGTGAAATTCTACAACAGGCTTGGACCTCCCTTGGCTGATGGGTGAGCCGGGACAGGCCTCTTCATCCACTTTATTTGTGTGTCTGTTTGTTTGTCTTTGTGGTGTTGGGGATGGAACCCAGGGCTTCACACGCATGTGCAAAGCGCTCACCACTGCGCCACACTCCCCAGCCCGTGTCTTCGTGCTTCTCGGGCCAGCTGTACCGCACCTTGCTCCTCCTGCCATTCTCCAGCAGTCACACGGATACGAAGGGCAGACAGCGAGCCCCGGGCTTGCGTCCCGGCCCCTGGAACCTTTCCTGCCGTCCAGACAAGCACACAAGGAGCTGGGAAACAGAGACAAGCCTGCGCTCAGGCCGCAGTGCAGGCAGGACGCCGGCTGGGCCGAGCAGTGGGCTGCAGGAGGCCGGCGCCAGCCCCAGGCCCCCACAGCCCCTCTGTCCCAGCCTCTGCTCACCGTAGGCTGTGGAGGCCGGAGCCGCTCTCTGGCCCCTTCTGCTCCCTTCCACTGGTGAATTTTTAAAGCTGGTTCCAAAGAACAAAGTGGAATTTTTTGCTTTTGTTTTTGAGAGCATTTCTCAAAAACTCATTTCTCAACTTTGTGTGTGTGTGTGTGTGTGTGTGTGCGTGTGTGTGAAGCCGAGAGAGAGAGAGAGAGAGAGAGAGAGAGAGAGAGAGAGAGAGAGGGAGACAGCCCTTGAGGGCTGTGTGTCTGTCCTCAATTCTTCCCTAGAACTCCTTTCTATTCTTGCTTAATTAACAAACAATTGAAAAACAAAACAAACAAAAACGCAGAGCTGGGTGGGATTTCGGCTCTGGACCTGGGTGAGACCCCCACACACGTCCTCAATGACCCCACAGCCCCTGGGACTCAGGTACTAAGATCACCCTTGACATACTCGTGAGGAAACCGAGGCAGCAGTGGGCGTGCCCTTCCCACCGTAGAGTGCTGTGCAAAGTGTGTCTCCCAGATCACAGCTCTGGCCTCAGGGGGGTCCTGCTGTGAGACCTCAGAGTCTGAGCAGGCAAAAGGCAGGGGAGGGGGAGGGAGGCAGGCATCGCGGCCAGGAGCACACAAGGAGCTGGTGCTGAGGGCACTGTCTTTCCCCAGAGCTGACCCAGGATGCGGTGCAGGGTGTCTCTGTCTTATACTTCTTTGTTTGCTTGTTTGAGACAGTGTTTTGCGATGTCGTGTAGGCTGACATCAAACTCACGGTGATCCTCCTGCCTCAGTTTCCAGAACATTGGGTTGGCAGGTGCGCACTACCATCCCTGGCTCTTTCTCTTGTGCCCCACATTCTGACTCCAGGTGCCCTCTTCCTGGCTTACCAACTGGGCACTTTCTGGGCACTGGGCATGAAGCTCCTCATGGGAATGACGTCACTGAGTCCTTGTGGACTTCTGGCTGAGAGACTCATTACTGTGCCCATCTCACAGGTGAGAAGGTGGAGGAGCAGAGAGAGGTGGAGGCTGGGGCCTCAACTGGTAGCTTCCAGATCTGACCTTTAACCCCTGGGGGGACCTGTCAGGCCGAAGCAGACGGCCTCCGGGACTGAGAGCGGAGGCGTGTGGGTGTCTGGACCCTCCAGCCTGGTGGCTCCATCCCGTGCCCTGTCTGTGGCTGCTCTGCTGTCCAGCCGGGCCCCACTTGGCTCTCGGCTCCTCACGCACTCTCTTGTGGCTCCTGGTCTTTTCTGTGGCTGCTGGTTTTCCTGCTCGGCAACAAGGGCTCCCTCTGTCCCCTGCCCTGTGCATGAGATGGCAGGAATGGTTTTATACAGTCCCTGAGTCAGGCTGCGCTCTGCCACAGTGACCAACAGTGCTCCAAATCTTGGAGGCTTGATTCAGTAAGAGTGCATTTCCTTCTCACGCCTCCTTCTAATGTCAGACAGCCCCAGCTCCAGGGTCCATCTCAGTGGGTGGCTTTCACTTTCCAGTGTGTGGAGCTAAGAACGGAGATGGGAGAATGTGGCTGGGATTAGGAGACCAAAGCTTTAACAGAATCCCTCACGGAAGAGGCTGGGTTCTGCATTTGTCACTTTCCTGTCCCTGGGACCAAATACCCAAGATCTACCACTTAAAAGGAGAGAGGTTTAGGTTGGCTCATGCTTCCAGCTCATGGTCGGCTGACTCCACAGCAGGAATAGCATGGAGGGAGGAAGGGCCTGGCGGAGGGCAGAGGCTCGACTCCTGGCAAACAGGAAGCAGAGAGCAGGAACCGAGACAAGAATCAGCGGCCTCCAGGACACGGGTCCCCTCGAGACAGGATGTTCAGCCGTGATCTCAGCGGTCCAACCTACCAACCGCCTCCAGATGCCCCTCTCCAGCTCCCCGCAACGGCGGAGCATTTGAGATCTAAGCCACGACAGGTCCTGGCCTGCGCTGCCCTCCTGCGGAGCCGTGTCCCGAGCCCTCCCTGCGACGCCGTTGCCACAAACCCTGGGAACAGCCCGGCAACCCCATTTCCCGAGGTGTGTGGAGCTCCCCTCCTCTGCTTCAGTTTTCAAAACCGCAAAGTGGCAGCCTGTGGCTTGGAGGCCCATCTCTTCTCGCCCAGAAGCCAGATGCTACCGTCTGTCCTCTGGCCCAGTGTGCTCCAGCCCTCCTCAGGGCTCTGGTGAGGTACCCACCCAGGAGTCTCCGGCTGGAGGGGATGAGATTCCTACAGAGGCGACAGGCAGGTGGTAGAAGCCAGGGCAGAGGGGCCGCTGATAGAGGTGGCCCTCCTGAAAAGTCTCCTAGGGCTCCAGCGGTTTCTGGAAGCCAGCAGCTGGACTTCATCGTTAATGAGAAGGTGTATCTCATGGCAAGCTCTGTGGGTTGGACAACGTGAGGCGGTGCCCCCACTCCAGGACGGGCAGCCCCTATGGTAACCCTCATGCCAACCAGCATGGTGTGCAGGTTCTCTTAGGTTCCTGTGGGGCAAGAAGTTTTATCAGTACCTTGTTACAGAGAAGGAAGCTGAGGCTAGGTGTGCTTGGTTGGATTACCGCTCAACAATTTTCATTTCTTTGGGGCAGAATGAATTCCCCTGGCTTCAGCTGTGGACATACATATGGCCTGCTTTGGACCATAAACTGCGGGTAGAAGACACAACATGGCAGCTAAGAGGTGGCCCTAGAAATGTTGGGGTTTTTTGAGACAGTTGTTTGTTTCTATATATAGATCAGATGTGTGTTGAGCCAAAGCCAGAGTCAGCCAATCCACTACCTGCAACAAAATCGAGTCCAAGGAGACCAGCCGAAGACAGTCAGTTAGGCTTTGCCTCTGTAGAGGGAACCTGTGCAGGTTGGGGATATTTGTTACACAGCACTGTGAGGGGAAATACTGACTGCTCTACAAATCTCAAGCAATTGAAGTCCACATAGATAATGAAGAGAAGAGCCAAGATAGAATTTTGGCCTCTTTAATTCCCATCTGGAGGCTCCAGGAAAGTGCAGACCACCACAAAAAGGGAATCATGAGGGAGGTTCTCTGCAGGGACCTTTTCTAGTTTGCTTTCCACATCCGCTGAATAGAGATGATAAGTCCAATGTACATACAGACGCTCCTCTGTCAACCATGGGCGTTCTGTACTAATAATCCCATCATAAGCTGGATGTGATGGTGCACACCTGTCCTCCCAGCAGTCAGGAGACTGAGGCAGGAGGATCCTGGGGTGAGATTGAGGCCAACCTGGGCTACCTACTGAGTGCAAGGCTAGCATGAACTACACAGTGGGGAAAAAAACCCCAAAACCAAATGATGTCGTGTAAAACCACTCTAAATAAGGGACTGACTATATAGGAACACACCTCAGACTGCTTCTAGAATTTTATGCATAATTTTCTTTTGGAAAGAAAACTGTATTAGCAATTCTTGTGTTGTACGAGCTTTAAGGAACTGGACCTTCTTAGAATTTCTCCTTCACCAGGTGCTGTTAATGAGAAAGTGAGCCCAGTGAAGAGTCTTTTTCTTGGGTACCTAGGACTTTCCAAGTTTATTTATTTATTTTCTTGGTACCAAGGATTGAACTCAGGACCTTGCACTTACAAGGCGGGTGGAGCACCACTGAGCTACATCCCCAGCCCTGGTTTTGCTTTTTGGGTCTTACTATATAGCCCAGGTCAGCCTTTAACTTACTATGTAGTCCAGCTGGGTTCAAACTTGCAATCCTCCTGCCTCAGCCTCCCAGAGTGCCAGGGTTACAGGTGTGCACTGTCATGCATGCCTGTTCAGAGTGTAAGATTTTGACGGACCCACCTACCCGCGTGAACACGCAGTCCAGGCGGGAGGGTTCACTCCAGTGTGTCCCGTGGTATCACATACAGATAAGTGCAAAGTAGATTTGTTTAGAGAGAAAATTCCCCGAGGTCCAGCCAGCCAGGTGTCCAGTTCTCCTGGCCGCTCTGGGCTCTTCTGAAGAGACGGTTGTTGATCGGCTCCCATGGCGTTTGTTATAACAAACAACGAATCCTGCAGATGAGGAGTCCAAGTGGAAGGCGCAGTTAATTAATATCTGACTCCTGCTGAGTGCGTTTGCGGTGGATGGAGGGGGCTGGTTTTGGGTTTCTGGTTTATTCGTTTTTCTGCTTTTCTCTCAGCTAATTACCACATTAGGCTCTCCTCTTCATTGATAAAATTTACATTTTAAAAGCAGAGTGTGTGCTAGGCATGATGGCATACACTTGTAATCTCAGGCACTTGGAAGGCTGAGGCAGGAGGATCTTGAGGAGTTCAAGGCCCGCCTGGGCTACACAGTGAGACCTTGTCTCAAGATGAAACAAAAGGTAGAGTTTATGGAATCACAATATCGTGCCTCACAGCTGTGCCAGGGGTTGGCACGGCCACACTCCCATTTCCAGATGTGGAAACCGAGGCTGCACATGTTAAGTCAGGGTGTGGGAGTCAGCCCAGGAGCTGGGTGATGCTGCAGAGTTCCGGGAGAGTGGACAAGGTCACATGACCCACACCAGGGCCTGATCCAGAGTTTCCGGAAGCCTCTGTCCCAGCAAAGACTTCTGGCCCCCACAGAGCACTGGGGACCCCCAGGCCTCCCAGGAAGTGGGGTGGGTGCAACTCTGCCACACGCAGCCTGTGTGTGAGGAAGATGCCTGGGCACAGTCTGGTGGCAGAGGCAGGGCCAGGGCCATTCCCGGGCAGCTCCAGCCACCCTGTGGCCCCCGTGCCTGGTAGCCGGTCCCCTCACCATCCACACCTCAGTGACCCGTCAGAACTGCCCAGCTCTGCACACCCGGGCTCTGCCACAGCTGCCCACGCACCTTGGAGGCACCGGACCCCCCCCCCCGTCCTCCCCGCCTTCTCCCCTCTGTGCCTCCCCATGGGAGAGGACCCTGAGCTGCCCCCTGCGCCTCCCTGCAGCCTGGGGAAGGGCAAGTTTCCCCGCTCGTCTCATCAGGCCCCCCTCTGCTGAGAACACGGCCCCCCAAGCGCCCCGAGTGCCTGAGGGTCTCACAGACCGCACACAGAACATCCCTGTTCCACAGCCGGGAACAGGCTCTCTACCACTGTCCCCCACCCCTGCTTATCAGTGATGGGCCAAGATTTAACTCCCAAAGCGAACCAGGCGTGGGCCTGTGTGATGCACGCCTGAAATCCAGCACTCAGGAGGCTGAGGCAGGGGGATCCCACTAGTTCAAGGCCAGTCTGGCTACATAATGAGTTCAAAGCCGCCCTGAGCTAAATAGCAAGACTGTCTCATGAAACAAAAAACCAAACGGAAACGGCAAAAAATCCCACGGCAGAGGCAGGGCCAAGGGTGACTCCCCTTTGAAGGTGTTGGTGTGGGGACAGGGTGGGAGAGGGCGCGACCAGGGTGGGGAGGCGGCTGGAAGCGCCCGCTCTCCAGGCAGGGACAGGGCCCCGGTGACCCGGCTGGGGACCCGGCAGCCCTCCGCTCCAGGCAGTCTGAGCCGCCTGGGCCCAGCGCCCGGCTGGTCGCCTTCCTCTCCGCCCGGAGAAGCGTTCTTGGCCGGCGCCGCATCCGCTGCGTGGGAAACTTGCTGTCGGTAAACTGCGGCGGTGACTCAGACGCGCAGCGGCGGTGTCAGGGCCGCGCTAATGAGCTCGTGTTTGCAAAGCGCTGGACGCCGCGCGTCTGCGAGGGCCGAGGTGCGGCGCTGGGGGATGGGCCTGGCCGGAGGCTCCGGCAGATCCGTGCGTTCCGGGCGGAGCTTTTCTGGCCGCCGGGCGTGGGAGGCGGGTTGGGTGTGGGGTGTGGAGAAGGGTGGGACGGGGGTCCTAGGTCTCCTCACCTGGCTTTCCAGCCTGGGACCCCGAACAAGTCCCTGGAGCTGCTCAAACTCATCACTATTCATTCAACAAACGAGTCTCTTGCTGCCAGGTCCCAGAAGAAAGGAATATAGAATCTCTGCCTCCCCGGGTTGATGCCCACAGCGGAGATGCCAGGTGGCATGGCCATGATGTGAAGCACCTTGCCTTTGTGAGTGTGCCCGGGCGAGGAGGAGGGAGGCCATTCTGCCGGTCTGCGCACCGGAGGGGACCGAGGAGGGGCTGAGCCTGAGGCAGTGAGCGGTGGAGCAGCGGCCACTTGTGGTGCTGCACCGCTGGAATCTCAGCACTCCGAGGCTGAGGCAGGAGGATCGCTGTGAGCTTGAGGCCGGCCTGGGTTACACGGTCAGACCCTGTCTCAAAAACAAAACAAGACCAAGACAGGGCCGGGGAGTCAGCTCAGTGGTTTCAGCACCTGTCTTGGAAGTGGAAGGACCAGGGTTCGATCCCCGGTAACCACATAACAATACTGGGCGTGGAGACTCACGCCCAGCACAGCCAGTACCACATACCACAGTGCCGGGTGTGGTGGCTCACGCCTGTAATCCCAGCACTTGGGAGGCAGAGGCAGGAGGATTGCTGAGATGTGAGTTTGAGGCTGAGCTCAGGGCCAGCCTGAACCACACAGCGAGACCTTGTCTCAAAAAACCTAAAAAAAAAAAAAAAAAAAAAAAAACAAGACAAGCACTAAGGAGGGTTGGTGAGTCTGTGGATCCACGAATTCACCAGACCTCTCGTGAGTGCCCTGTGCCATGCTCCAAGGACATGGGGACAAATGACAAAGGCAGGAAACGCAGAAGGAAAGATGGAGAAAGCGGCCTCAGGGCAGCGGGAAGGAGTAGGGCCGCGGGTGGAGATGATGGGGAGGCTCGGGTCGACCTGAGGCGGCGGATGTCAGGACGAAGGGGCGGAGCCCGTGGTGCAGAGGGCTGGGGCAGGAAGCAGCACAGTGTGGCTTCCACAGAGGGGATTCTGACATGGTCACCGGTAAGCCTGGGCCGGGCGTCAGGTCAGGGAGGCCCCAGGCTCCCTCTCCATCTTCTATCCTCCCATGTGGATGCCTTGTCCTGTCACGGTAGCCGCCTTGTGGTCACAGTCTAGCTGCTGGAGCTCCGCTGCATGTGTAGATATTCTAGGCAGAAAGGTGAGACGAGCACAGGGTGAGAGAGCCTTTTCTTTTTCAGTTTTTTGAGACAGTCTTGCTATGTAGCTCAGGCTGATCTTGAACTCACTGTGTGGCCCAGGCCGTCCTCGTACTTACAGAGATCCTCCTGCCTCAGCCTCCTGAGTTCTGGGATGATAGGTGTGCACCAGCACGCCTGGCAAGAGAGGACCTTTTCTTGCCAGACTCCATCTTTTCACTCAGAAAGAATTTCTTCCTGGGGATATTTATACTGTCATTGGCCAGAAATAGGCCACAGGGATGCCTCGATCTGTAAGTGAGGCAGGCAAAGCAGAACTGTGCTGGTCTCTGTACTAGAGGAAAGGAAGAGACGAGGGTGTGGATGCCATTTGGGGAGCCAGTCCATGCCTGGGTGACACCTGGCGATAGAAAGGTAATGAGTGTCAGGGGCTTCGTGTGGAGGACATGGAGGACTCACAGATGGTTTTTCAAGAGGGTGACATGCTCAGATGTGTGCTGAAGCCCGGCCAAGTATTTCTTTATGAGACTAAGTTTCATAAATTGCCTAGGCTGGCATTGAAATCCTCCTGCCTCAGCCTCCTGCAGCACATGCCACAATGTCCAGACCCAGCTAAGCTCAGAGATGTGGTCATCCTGGGTGCAGATGAAGCCCCATCTGCCCCCAGGAAGCCCGACCCCAGGCCTCCCTCCCGTGTGCTCCGCCACCCTGGCAGCCTGCCCTGTGGTTGGCACCTGGTGCTGTGGCCGCTCCTGGGTGTCACAGAGGGCCTGGAGTGCAAGTGATGCTCACTGGCTGCTTTCTAGCCTGGGACACGGCTGCTCCTTCTGTGCCCTCCTCCCTGCAGGTGGCCTCCGATGCCAGCGCCTCTGTCTGCTCAGTGTGGGGTCTTGTCAGACCTGGGTCCTCTGCTGCCTTTGGCCCCAGCCCCTGGCTGCAGGGTTTCCCCGGAACCGGCGCCAGGCAGGAGCTGTCTACCTGGGTCCGGCCCCACAAGCACACGAGGTAGGGAGTGGTGGGTGGGGAGTCCGGGGGTGGCTCCGGACCTGGCTCTGTCCTTGGTCAGCTTCCTCCGTGCGCTGCGGGGCTCCAGCAGGTGCCTTCATCTCTCTGGGCCTATTTCTTCTCCCTTCCCTCTTTTCCTGGTTCTTTCTTTCTTTTCCTTTTTTTTTTTTTTAACTTTCTTTCTGATACTGGGGACTGAGTTCAAGATCTTCCTGGGCTACATTTTCCCTTTTTTATTTCTTATTTTGAAATAAGGTCTAATTAAGTTTCTAAGTTGCCCAAGTTGGGATCCTCCTGCCTCAGCCTCCCATAGTGCTGGAGTGACAGGCATGCTCCACCTAGCCATGCTTCCTTTGTTCTATTTGCAATGCTGGGGATGGAACCCAGGGCCTCCACGGCATGCAAGTGCTCTCCCCCACAGCAACACCCTCAGCATTCCTAATCTCTTTAATGGGCTAATGAGGGTCTGTCCCAGATTCTCCCAAGCCACACACAAATTCACTCTTCCAGTTTCCAAGATTCTCGTCCACTCTCTGCTCTGTCTGCACCTGTCTCCGCTGGGAGCCCTTGCCTGCACACCCTTGCCTGTGGTACCATCGGCCAAGTGTCCTGCATCCTTCCTGTCTGTGCAGTGAAGACAGCGGCCGCGCCTGTGTCCCGCAGGTCAGCACAGCACCGCACAAAGCAGCTGCTCACAAAACACAGCTGTCACTGCTGAGACTTGGGGGCCCACAAGGCTTCCCAGGCAGCACCCCGAAAACGACAGTCCCCACAGGGATGTGGCGGAGGGGAGTCATCGCTCAGGGTGTCCGTGGTGGTCCTAGCCTCCCTGCCATGTGGGGGAAACGGGCATTTCTGCGGAGAGGCCTCTGAGGGACAGCTAAGGAGGGCCTGGTCCAGACCTGGGCTGTCAGGTGCTGGAGGCGAGGAGCCCCTCCCCGGTCCCCAGATGTGGTCGAGGCAGGATCCGGGCCAGAGGTTGGGACCTGCAGAGCCCACGTTACCGTTCCCCAGGTGGGAGCTGCCATGCCTGGAGCTGGCCGCGAGGCGGGGGGCACTGGGAGGCTGCTCTCGGCTCTCTCTGGACCTGATACCAACAGGCCCAGGAGATGTGCCCCCCTCTCTGGACCCACTGGCCCCAGGGCAGCAAGGCGCCCCCAGATGGAGCCAGGCTCCCCACCCAGGGGTCTCACAGGACACAGTGCCCCCAGGTCATAGCCCACTCACCTGTGGGTTGTCTTGGTTAATAAAAAATGTTCCCTGTTTAAAGCAGCACCCCCAGCCTCAGCTAGAGGTCATGGAGGTGGAGGGGAGGAGGGAGTGCTGCCCCCAGGTGTGGTGTCCCCCCAGGTGTGCTGACCCCCAAGTGTGGTGTCCCCCCCCAGATGTGGTGTCCACCCAGGTGTGCCGCTCCCCAGGTGTGCTGTCCCCCCAGGTGTG
>PVIR01007383.1:0-60971 GCA_004026965.1 Petromus typicus
CTGAATAAGATATCATAATCACTTAGCATATATAGAACTGTTTATTGCAAATTATAGTTATTGTTGCAATGATCTTCTTTAATATTAGGGTTCCTTGAAGCCTGAGAGTTAAAATAAAGCTCCCTGATAAGTTTTTGTTTGGTTTTTGGTGGCACTGGGGCTTGAACTCGGGATGTTACACATGGAGGCGAGTGCTCTCCCACTGAGCCGTACCCGCCCCCATCATGGATTCTTGATTGATCAAAAAGACAGAGGTTACTGGCCATTGTTGGCACCTGAGGTTTCTGATGCTGGGAAGAAGTGGAGATAGTGATGAGGAAAGGGGCTGTCGAAGGGCTTTGGTTTATCTTCCAAAGATGTTTCAAATAATCTCAGCAACAGCAAAGTGCTTGTTAGACAATAACAGGACAGCCGTCCCTGAGGCCCTGTCCACTTATCATTCTGTCATTTCCAAGACCCTCTGAGGTAAACATTTTGACAGATAGTCTCAGCAAGGAAATCAGAACAAGTAAAGGTGTATTGACTTGATGATAGTTTAGAGTTTCAACTAGGCACGTGAAACGGATAACTGGATTCATGGAAAATAAGACTACAGTTTCTGAGCTTAAAGGCAAGAAGATATGAACCTGGTTCCCAGAAAGAAGGGGCAAGACTTCAAGGCCATGATGGCTCAGGACATCCCACTCCATAGAGAGAAACTGAAGATTCACTATCCTCACAGCCGATTCTGCCAATGGAAGGTGAATGGAGCACGTGGTAGGGGCACATGGGAGAGGAGTACAAGGCCTAGATCCAGAGGCATAGTTATAGCCATAAACTTCCCAGCAGAATTAGGTACCACTGAGATTAGCAAGTTTTCAGTCCAGCAAACAACTTGGGAGTACATTTGGTCCCAACTAAAAGCTAAACTCTTGGAAAGTAGCATGGAGATCTTTCCCTCCTTTCAAATATGACTGACTTAGAAACTTGTATAGATGCATAGAAAGAGTTCTTTTATGTGAGGCTTTATGTGTACAAATGTGGTGGAGCTACTGCCTTTGCTTTTCTGAAGAGGGATTGCTGGATAAACTTTGATATAAGGTTTATAAGGCGGTGGTAAAAGAGTGAAGCAGCTGTTTATCCTTGTGCGTATCACACGTGATTGTCATTAAGATTCACTCTCTCCATACCTATGCCATAAAACTAATTTATTAAACTAAGATTTATTTATATACCATACATCACACAGGTGCAGAAATATGTATCCCTTGTAGATCTTTCAGTCTATTTGCATGTGGAAATGTAGATGCTTACTTGAATTCTCTCATGTCGAAATTACATCAGATTGCAATGTGCACACTTGTGGTGGCCAGAACAATGGCTTTTTCAAAATCTCCATATTCTCATCCCTGCAACTTGGGATTGTGCCACATTAGATGGCAAATGATAATGAGGTTGCAGATAAAATTAAATTAATAATTTTTTGATACCCTGCGTCAATTGGGTAAAAGAAATGCAATTTCAATGTCCTTATGTGGAGAGACAGAAGTGTGAGGACAAGATGATGGGAAAAGGGACAAGGGGTTATTGATGGCTTTGAAGATGGAAGGAGACTGTGAGCCGAGAAGTAAGGTCAGCTTCTAGGAGCTGGGAAATACACTGTCTTCAGGAACTCCCACAAAGAGCTGCAATTCTGCCAACTCCTTTCTGTTAGCCTAATGCCCTCTATGGCAGACCTCTAGTGCTGTAAGATAATATGTTTATGTTATTGAAATGAC
Organism: Petromus typicus; assembly: GCA_004026965.1. Taxonomy (NCBI): domain Eukaryota; kingdom Metazoa; phylum Chordata; class Mammalia; order Rodentia; family Petromuridae; genus Petromus; species Petromus typicus. The sequence continues at coordinate 1,758 of PVIR01007383.1, forward strand.
TTCTGACAGCAGCAACAGAAAATATAGTGGTACAGGCATTTTCTAATTAGTGAAAGCACAAATAATTTCAAAAGGGAGAAATTCAGGGATGTTGGAACAACTCATGGCCTGGAAATTTCTATCTGAAATTCAGACCTCCATCCAACATCATGATAAGTAACACTGGGCTTCGCTCATGTGTATCCTCGACCTCTCAAAAGCTGCATATCGCTCCACATCTTCCCTAAACAGCAACATTTGGAGCAATTGTTTTCCATTTAGATGCTACTTTCTGCCACTATTTGTTTCTTTTTCTTTAGTACATTTTAATTAAAGGTAAGAAGAGTATAAAAGAGATGAGGAGGAAGGCAGATGTAATTTGGGTGTTAGATAGCACAGTCTAAAGCCTTATGTTCAGTTTCAGGGTAGAAAAACAGTGATTGCAGATTTTTTTTTAAAATGAAATTCTACATAAACCCATGATACTTGATGTAATTTTTTTGGTGAATATACAGTGTGTGTGTGTGTGTGTGTGTGTGTGTGTGTGTGTGTGAATATACACTAGTTTTTCTGGATGTTTAAATAGTTTTCATGATGGAAGTCTAAGTCTTAAGCTTTCACTCAACAATGAGGCTGATCTTATTATAAACATAAATAATTGCATAAATAATTATTGGGTAAATATTTGCCATTATTAATACCAGAGTCAGTTTTGAATGTAATATACTAATACACAGAATTATGTGCCTTCAAGAGTAAAGAGAAAAGCTATGAAGTCAGTAAACATGAGAGGTACAAGCTCCATACAGGAGAGAAGGTTTCTGTGTGCAGGCAGGTAATGGCATCTGTGACTTTTCTTGAAAAAAAAAAGTTAATGTTGACTTCTTTTGGGGATTCTGTCATGTATTTAGATCAGTCAAAATGTACTCAAAGAAAGCAAACACATTTGAACTTCTACATAAGCAAAAAAAAGTTTTCTTAAACACGTTCTATTATGAAAGGTTTCTGAGATACCTGCCATTTTAGATATATGCTGATAACTTCAGATGTCACAAAGCATCATAAAATCGGTTAGATCTGTCACTAGTGAAGTATAGAAGTTAATAGCGAGACAAGAACCAATAATTATCTTGTTTTCCACATCATTTGTCTATGGGAAAAAGAATATGTGTGGAAATTGCAGTAACTGCCTTTGTATGTTGTAATAATTTTGTTTCCTTCACACTTGTAGCTAACCTTGTATTTTAAAATATAATTATGTCATTGCTTCCTATCTACCCAATATGCAGTCCAACTTCCTGATACTCTTTTTTTCTATCTACTCCAAGTCCTACTTAAGTGTTTCCAGACTGTGAAAATCAATATATTACTGGACAGAATTGAGGTAGTTGTTATATAATAAAAATATGGATGCATGAAAATGAGGTATGGACTTGAGTTAAATTGTTTATGATCACCACGAACATCAGAGTAATACTACTTGGAATAAAGAGATTTGAAGCTTTCTTTTGCTCCATTCCTCTAACTAGTTTTATGATCTAAGAGGGTAAGTGGCTTATTGTGTCTGAATTTCATTGCATTTGACCATTGTCTTTGTCAATGGACAAAATCGCCACCTACATCATAGGTTTATTGTGATTACTATGTTAGCTGGATAGAGTGTACTGCTGACTTCAAAGTACCATCGTGTGACGCTCTCTTTCAGTGGAACAGTGCATTAGTCTAAGTACTTTGGTGAGTGGAATAGCTCATGTTCTAGATGATGTTCTAGGTCCTCGCTGGGCACTGAGACATAAAGGAAAGTTTTCCAGGTGCTTCTGGGAAATTTTGCTTCTCTTCAGAGATGGAAGAAGGTAAAGCACCACTTTTTCCATGATGTCGTCCTCTTCCTGCCCATGAACACTATATGATGCTGTCAGGATTGTGCTATCTATCCCGGCACTAAGATGGCACCCTCAGCAGGAGCCTCAGCAGGTGTTTCCTTCCAGAATGACAGCTTTGTGGTCTCTTGTTTCAGCATGGCTGGTAGGGCACTCTGGTAGGGCACGCTGAGGGCACATGGTAGGGCATGCTGGTAAGGCACGCTGGTAGCCCCAGTTGTGTCTGGATCTTTATAGAGATTCATGAATATATTTCTTCATTCATGTTTTAATATAGGACCTAAGATGGCACCGAGATGTGAATGTTTTAAAATGTCCCCATATAGAACTAAGACAGTCATGGAAGATGTGGTGGAGGATGAGCAGTCTCGCTGGAATTCAAAGGCTTCAATCTTTGAGCCTGGAGCAGATGATGCAGTTCCTGAAGGAGCAGATTCCTCTTTTTCCACTGATGCAGGTAATGGTTCCAGCCTTGATATAATGAGGAAAACTGCAGAGATTTATGGAAATTTGGAGTTTCTCACTCAACATTGCAGGCCTGGCTTCTCTTATGAAGTTTTTCCTTGTGTGTTATTGGATCACGTGGGACCAATGTAAATGCAGCATGAGTTGGTCTGGCTTCCTTTTGGAGAATATCTTGGTAAGTGACTCTAAAATCTTTAAAACAGATGTACTCTTCCTTCTTTTTGAAATACTTTGTGGGTCTATTATTTTATTTATTGAAAAGTACATTAACTTAGTTTGAAAAATAGTAAAATATACATGTTGATCAACAATGCATGAGGATTAATTTTAGAGGGCACAGTCAGTTTGTAATCATCAACTGTTCTCAGGACTTATATTACCCGGTTTCAAAAGAACCACTAAAAAACACAGTACAGACAAAACAAAGTCAAAAAGGAAGTGATTAGGGGAAGAGAAATGAGTTGCATGTAGCAGTTTCCTCCCTCATTATTCCACAGCTCAAGCGGGGCAGGGCGGCCCTGTGTGCACCAAGGCCCAGGTGCCACCACACTGTACTCCACACTGACTAGAAAACCAACATGGCGTAATTCCCAGTTCCTTGTAATTCCCGTGGAATAGTCAAGCCTAAAACAGTCTGAGACATGTTTCTCTAGTAACAAGAAACATGACAAAGTACCTCGTATTAGTCAACATTCCGTGACTAGGATAATAGAACTAACATACAATTTTAAAAAGGAAAGGTTTATTTTGTTTTACAATACCAGAGGTTGTAATCCATAGGAGACTGACTACAGGGAAAAGCGTTCACGTCAAGGTGAGCAGGAGCAGACAGAAATGCTTGTGCAGGAGCGCCTCCATTATGCCTCTCATCGTGCCCCTTCCTAACAGCTCATTCATCCAAAACTCATCAATGCATTAACCCACTGATGAGCTTACAGCCCCATAATCCAATTACTTTACAAAAGCTCACCTCTGAACACAATAGCCCTATAGGAGCATGTTAGATTAAACTAGAGCAAGCTTTCAGACCTGGAAACAGAGTTAGGACGCATAGTATGACGTTAGCTGTTGCTTCCTGTATATTCCTTGAGTGGGAGGGAGCAAAACAAGAAATAGAAAAAGTGAGGCTTGCTCATTGGCCTGGGATGTCTCATCTTTGCATTATCCTTTTGGGAATACTTTCACCCTTTTTCAATATTTTCCAAAACATCTATCATTTTAAGCTTTGCCAATTAATACAATTCAATAATACTTCTACCATTTTTTGTGGAAGTCTATGTTTGTAGAGTTTATTTTTGATAACTTTGAATAATCAGAAATAAAATTAAAAGAATCAAATGGTACTAAAGAATATACAATGACTGGCCGTTGGTAAGTATCATGGTGTTAGGAATTAGTATGTCTTGTTGGGAAATGTTATGAGACATCAATATTAGGTCCTATTATTTTGCAAATAAGTAGTTGTTCAAAGTTACATTTAGTAAGAAGTGACATTAGGATGTAACTTACTTTTGCTATTCTCTCAGCCTTTTCCTTTGTAATAAGGAATTCTGTTATAGCTCATTGTTTATGATAGTCCATGAGGGAGTGAGAAATAAGGATAGAAAAAGCAAAACAAAAACAGATTATCAAATATCTAATTTCAATTTTTAATGAAATAGGGTTAACAAAGGTCGAGATAACAGAGTATTTTTATTTAGTTTCCTGAAGGACATGCATTTTTAACACTTTGTAAGTCAGAAGTTTGACAGGAAAACAGAAAATATTCCCTTTTTAATAGATTTGTCATTGAATAAATAAGAAACAACCGGGCCGGGGAGTTAGCTCAGTGGTTCCAGCACCTGTCTTGCAAGCGCAAGGGCCCAGGTTCAATCCCTGGTAACCACATACCATACTGGGTGTGGAGACTTACACCCAGCAGCGACCAGTACCACATGCCACAGTGCCAGGCGTGGTGGCTCATGCCTGTAATCCCAGCAGTCGGGAGGCAGAGGCAGGAGGATTGCTGTGATGTGAGTTGGAGGCTGAGCTCAGGGCCAGCCTGAACCACAAAGCGAGACCCTGACTCAAAAACCTGAAAAAAAAAAAAAGAAACAACCTATGCAACTATTATCAGTTGCACATTTCCTATAGGCCGGATGCATTGCCACATGTGAGGATAAAGACATCCCGTTTGCCTCTATTTGGGAATTTCATGTCCACACATTGTGAAGCATAATATTTTACAGAATTTAAAACAGATATTAATTTAAGAACAGAAATATATACTTGAGATCTAGTCTCATTCTATAACACTGATAATTAAGGCATAAGATAATTAATGGCTCTAGAATAATAAATGTTTAGATTAAAACTATTCAAGTAAAGACTATTTTAGGCTTTAAAATTATTGTTTTCTAATTTTCCAAAATTAAATTTATATGTTATTTAAAATTTAGGATTTTCTTTTTAGTTTTAGATAGTAATATTTTAAATGACTCTATTAACCAAAATTAGCAACTGATTTCAAATATTCAGAATCATTTTAACACCACTCAGTAAAATGGAAATCTGCATAGCATAACTGTAGGAATGCAGCACTGTATTTACTTATGATTTATGAGATAAGTTTAATTTACTTAAATACTTTATAAAATATTTCTTGTCAATATAAATGGAACCAACCAATATTTGAAATAGAAGTTGAAATTGAGTAAACAACCCAAAATTTCTAGATTTTCAGATTTTAAGTGCTTTGTTTTTTCCTCCTTTATAAAATTAAATCAAAATCTCTATATCTCAATAGTTAAATTTCCCCTACTATGTTTCTTTGATAAAATCTGATTATTATTTGCAGTGTATAAAGTCAAATTGAAATACATAAATCTATTAAAGGAGGTAGAATTTTATGCTTTAATTACTCCTTTACCTTATCAATAATAATGCTATGAAAATACATAGAATCAAATCTTACTCATTTCTGGTCCTGAAGAATGAGATTATGCAATTTTTATTTTCATTCTTCAATTTTTTTATGTGTCCCAGGGATCGAACACAGGGACTCACAAATGCTAAGCACCAGCTTTATCACTGACTCAAATTTCTGGTCCTTCTCTGAACTGTTACATATCAAAATGTACATAACACTTATAACCAAGAAAAAATAAATCATTTTTAGCTTGAAAAGAATTTTTTAAAAAATAGTTTCTCAGAGCAAGGGAAAATCCTTTCCTTACTTAATGTTATAGACCCACTACTCATTAAAGATGACTTGTTTGGGGAAAATCCTGTCTTTAGTCCTCTAGATTTGAGTGCAGCATCATACTTATGGTAAAGGGACTGAGCTTATGGACCCTGGCATGAGAGTGCTTGAGTTCCAATGTTAGCTTTGCAGCCAGTTACCTGTTTCTCTTTGGATATGTTGCACTTTGTCTTTTCTCCTTAGTTTTTCTCTTCTGTAAGTGGTAGGAAAATACTGTTTACAAGCTAAGTTTGTTTAGAAAACTCAATGAAGTAGAAAACCTGCTCAGTGCAATGAATCCTCTACAGTGGTATGGTAGGCCTTACCATGAACTGTGTGCTGTGAACTGCTCTAGAAAAATTAAATTCAAAAGAATAAAAGTATAGTAGAGTAGTACTATTAAAATAATTTAGTATTATAAAACTATATAGTATCATTAAAATACCCTCAGGCACCTTTCCCTGAAATTGTTCCTCTCTGGGCAAGAGGGCAATTATTTGCCCTGTGTACTGAGGTGTGTGATACCAGCAGCTTCATCAGCACTGGACAGAAAGGTAATTTGGAGGAAAAGAAATATACATGGCCAATTAGCAAAGAGAAGTCTTCAATCTTATTAGTAATTAAGGAACTGTGAAATAAAATAAGGACAGGATATGGTTCACATATCAAATGAACAAAGATTACAAAATAAAGTTTTAAAAACTAAGGCTTTAAGAGCTGCAAGCACATTTTTTCTACATTGCTGGTGGAGTGGAGGGAAATTCATGAAATCTTTTGAAAGCAAGTTAGCAATATAGGAAAAGCACATAAATGTGCAAGACCCTTGAATTACCAGTAGGAAGTTTTGCTAGGGAAATAAAAAGAAAAATATTCATGGCAGAGCATTTGTAAAACTAAAACTTGAAATAATCTAACACTTTGGTATTTAATAATTAACTTCATAAATTAAAACCCAATTAATGATGATAGTTCATAACCATCATAGGAGAAATAACAAGTAGTTTGTAATGACTTAGTGTGGGAGCACTACACTGTATTGATTGATGAAGTTCCCACGAGGTTGAGAAGTGGGTGGGAATGGCCTCTTGCTGCCCCAGATCTATGCTGCCCCAATATGACTACAGATTTGGGCTCATCACATGTGCTTGTATAACCTGTAAAGTGAGGACATTTTTATCATTAACTCTTCTTTACCCACTTCTATCTATTGGCAACAGTTATTACTAATAAAGTTCCAAAACTTGTTTGAATAATTTACTTTGAACCTTTCCTTTTTTTTTCTTTCTTTTTCTTTGTTTCTTTGTCACTTTCTTTCTTTTTATTTGTATATGTCTGCAGTACACAATGATTACATTAAATTTACAATATTCATACAGGAACACAACCCATTTCAATTTTTTTTCTTGCCCTCTTCTCTCTCCCCTTTTCTTGCCAGATTAATTTATCTTGTCAGATCTTATAAATTTAATCATCATAGTGCAGATGAAAAAACAGACTAATAGGCCAAAAGCCACATAAAATGTGTAAGACAACTGTAATAAGACAAGATACACTTCCAAATACATCGTCCACACTGGATCAAGACATCTTCAATGGACTCAGACTCAAGGAAGAGTGTGACATAATCAGACATAGCAACAGCTTTGCAGGGAACTGTGTACCACGAGTCAGAAAGAAAATGAGGACAATGTGGAATAGAGCAAGGTACCATGGGATATATAGCTGCACTGGGAGAAAGGTGAGTGCTGAAAAATTTGGTAATGTAAGAACTGAGATAGGTAAATTTAGTTTCAGCCATATGAGAATTGCTGACAGCATGGGGGAGTGAAGGTGTAGTAGAAACAATGACTGACTGTTGCTAACCAAAATGGCTGTTTGCGGTATCTTCCCATCTTCTAAGTAGCAGTGTATTCCCTTGTTGGCAAATGAGAAAACTGAAGCAAAGAGCGCTAGTCATTTATCTGAGACCACAAAGCTAGCCATGATGTTCTCACCCTCATCAGTCAGATTCCTGAGCTTACTCCAGAAAGCAGGGGAGGCAGTGGAGAGAGAAATATGTTTCAGGAAGGTGGGTCCAATGAGGAAGAGAGACAGGGTATGAGCTGGAGGAAACAGATACCAGGGATGTTTCCAAAATTAGAGATATTGGAGAATGCTTGTGCACTGACCCCAAGCAGTTAGTGCACGTGCAGACTAAAATGAGATGGCTGGACAGTTTCTTGAGAGGCCAAAGTGTACAAAATCCAGGTGAAAGGAGAAAATTTTCTCGTACCAGAGAGGTGAAAAGGCTATTGACAGGACAGAAGAAATGGCAGAAGCTGGAGAAAATTCTTAGATGTTATATTTATTTTTCCTTACAGATTGTGAGGAGAGACAAGGAAGACTTGAAAAAAATAATATCACAGAGAATACAGAGAAAGATGGGTAGTGAAACTAAGGATTTCCTGGGAGAGAAGAAACCTGGGGGCTTAGGAAGACAGAAATGTGACAGTACCATGCTGGTAAATTGACTTTTGGAGAAAAAAATACACACACACACACTATACATATATATGTGTGTGTGTGTGTGTGTGTGTGTGTGTGTATGTATATATATATATATATATATATATATATATATATATATATATATATATATATATTGAGACATGGTCTTGCGGTCTTGCTTTTGTAGTTCAGGCTGGCCCTGAGCTCAGGTTTAAACTCACAGCAATCCTCCTACCTTTGCTTCCCAAGTGCTGGGATTATAGGTGTGAGTCACCACACCCAGCACTGCGGTATATGGTTCTGATGGCTGGTGGGTGTGAGTCTCCATGCCCCAGCATTGTTGTATGTGGTTACTGGGGATAGAACCCCAGGCCTTTGCACTTGCAAGACAGGAACCAATACCTCCAATATTGTGGGTACACTGTCTCAATGTGAATCCTAAATTAATCAATGGTTTAAATTCCTGCATATTTGCTGCAAAACAATTGTTTTGTGTGAAATCTGGCCCTGAATTGTCATAGACCAAAGAAAGACAAGTAGCCAGATCTAGAATTGCACAGAAAGCAGTTTATTGGAGGTACAAGGCTTGGTGAGAAGCAGTAGGGTCCTGGCAACAACAAGACCAAATTCATCCTCACAATTTGGGGCAGAAGGAGGAGTAGATACATTAATTAAGGAAAATGACATTATTCAAGCTAAAATGTATGTGTTTATCTAGAACTAATATCAAAGGGTCAGTCAGACACATTCCTGAAGCCAGTGTTTAGCACATACCATTCCAAGGCCTGTTTATAATATGCTGGGAAACTATGCAGGAAAAATTGCTCAGGCCATTTTCGGGCAGTCATGGTGGTTGCACTTCAAGGCAGCTCTGGTCATGTCAAACTGAACCGAGACCATCACTGCGCCTCATCTGCTTGTGTGATCTTTGCAGTTCAGGGCAGTGATAGAAGAGTTCTTGGGTTGGTCCAGGGTCCTTGTTTAGTGTTTGTGAAATAGGAAAAATAGACAGTACAAGAATATTGCTAAGAGAGTGTTTGATGTGATATAACTATATAGCCTCAATTCAAGAGACAGCAGAAATGCTGAGAGACTAAAATCTTGAGGAAATTAAAGAACAAATGTTCTAAGAATAAATATTAATCACCACTCTAATGGGGTGTTGAGCATTGTGAATAGAGAAACCTTATATATTGATGATTGAACAGACAAGAACAACAAAGAACCCTGTGCAGTTCTGCTAGGATAATGCTAACAAATAAAAGCAACTTTACTGAGCAGGCTGAAGTAATGGATACCAGAAAACAAGAGTAAGACAGGAGAAGAATGCACAAGATGCTAGATTGGAATAAAGTAACTTTCTAAAGACCTTATCAGTGGACATCCCTTCCATTGCTATGGAAACCACCACCCATGAAGTAGGTCTCAAAGAGGCTGTATGATTTAAAAATTTCATACTTTTGCTTATGAAATCCCTAACTTCCTAGAAAAGGATAGACATTCCCCTATCTAAACTGATCTGGTTTTTCTGGCTTATTGTTCTCCTTTTCTTTATTCATCCTTTTGTTTCAGGATCAGTCTGTCAGACAAGAGCATTGTGTATTTACAACACCTCTGCACACTTACTCATGTTGTCTCTGGTGTGTGTGTGTGTGTGTGTGTGTGTGTGTGTGTGTGTGTGTGTGTGCAATATCTTTCTCTAGTCACCTATCTGTTTTGGCCATTTTGAAAACATTGATTTATTCTTTGTATGTTCTTTCTAAAGGTTTTCTTGCCATAGAAATTTCTTTATCTTCCTTTATCAGAGTTACTGGCCCTTTGTATTAGTCAGCACTTATTACTGTGAGATGCAAAGAGTGCAAATGTCTGTCTGCAGGCTGGAAACCTGCAGGGACAGTGAAGGCCTTGGAGCCCAAGGCAATGCGTCGTGCACATCGGTATGGAGATCTGCACTGAAAAGCCCAATAGTGAGTGATGGGAGCCAGAAAGTCTGTGCCATCAGCAGGGTGAAGGATCCAGGCCAGAGGCTAAGGAGTCAGCAGGGGAAGGCATGAGATGAAGTCCGAGATAAAGACAAGGATCGAAGCTCTCTCAGAGCTCGTTTGAAGAAAACCACCAAAGAGCAGCTTTTTCAGGAACATCAGCACATTCTTTTCCTCCTCCTCATCTCCTTTTCCCTGTTCCAGCAACAGTCCCTGGTGAGTCTTCCATGCCCAGAGCCACACTGCATCAGTCCAACTGGCCATCCACTCAGGATGACCATTTATCTACCACACCACTCTCATGATGATAAAGCATCTTCTGTAACATTAATGAACATGTTTATTGTAATATTCTCTTTAGTTATTTACCTCTATGATTAGACTGCCACTTCCCTAAAGATGAGGATTATGTTTTTTTTATAGTGGCATCTGTCTGGCATAACTCAGTGCCTGATAAATATACTCATTTCTTTGCTTTCTAGATGAGATCCAAATTGTCTTCAGAGTAATTTCAAAGAATCAAAACTATTTATCAGTGACATATAGACAGTAATACATATATAATAATATACATTTGTGTATATAACATGTGTATGTGTGTAGAAATGTATATGTTTTTGAATACTTTAGCAGTAAGTTTCACATGAAAAAATGAGGGGCTTTTGAGGACAGAGTGTGTGAAAATGGGTAAAGTCAAGGTGCTCAGTACTTAGGGTGATTTCTTATCCAAACTCCAAAGGAGAAATGGCTAACTGATGACAGATTCTTCCTGAGACAACACTAGACTCTAACATATTTCTTAGAAGAGTTTGCCAAACTGTCGGCTAATCTTCTGGAGTTGGCACATGGAACAAAGCCTGCGTGGCTGTCCTCCGCTGATTGCTCCTCCCACGGTGAGTTGGCATGGTGAAGAATACCCACTTTCTTTACCTGCCTTTCTCTGGGATGGTTCTAAAAGTGCATTGCATTTCTCCAACAAATTAAAGGCAACAGGTTATATTTAGGTCTAAGTCTCAATTATAAATCACTTTACCTTCCACCATGAGTATATTTTGATCTTTAAAATCATTGAAACTGTTGTATGTCTTCAGTAGAATATAGAAAAGAGTTTCGAATCTTATGTGGTTGGATTTTTGCCTAGATATTTCCGTGGTTCATTGTACAGCACAGCCTACCTCTAGATGTTAAAAATTCTATATCATATAAAACATTGTTTCATTATAACCATGTTATAATTCTTTGTGTTTCTCTGGTCAGTAACATGGTAAAAATAAATTTAAAAAAATGAATGATGATTTTTTTTCTTTTCATTATTGTTCCAGGAAAATCAATATTTCCTTAAAATAATTACATATTTCTTTAGTTCTTGAATTTTTATCACTTATTTGATGGTTTTGTATATTTAATTTTTATTTTATATTTTTCAATCTCATCTGTTGTGGCTTGTGCCATGTTCCCCCAAAGCCTCATGTGATGACAGAGCTTTTTTAGAGGTTGCCAGATCTATATTGTGCTACTGTGATTGATTCATGGTGCAATTCTGGGATCAAGGGCAATGGGGTTAATTGTGTGAGGACCACCTGCCCCAAGTAGCCTGGATAACATAGTCATCCTTTGCTACTTTCTGATCACCATTCACTGTCTATCCTCTGTGCTACCCCTCTGCTGTGCCACCCTGCCTTGGAGCCAGCTGATTGTGGTCTGAAGCCTCTACAGATGGTGAGGTAAATAAACCTTCCCTCCCTTCACTCGTGGATGTGGAGTATTTGATTTTAGCAGTGATAAAATTAACTAAGACATCATTTTAACTTTTTGTTTTAGATTTTTCTCAAATTTACTATTTATCTCTCCATTGAGATAATTATTTCACATACTGTCTTAATCAATTGAGATATCCTTTGTTCTCTGTTCTTTTCTACAATATCTTATTTGTATTTCATAGATGTGCTTGCTACATTTTTAATTTGTTAAAGCATAGCAATTTTGCTTATATATCATTTCACCCTGTTAAGGTCTCTTCACTAGATTTTGCTTCCCTTTATCCACAAGCTGGCTATTTACTCATGTTGATTTTTTTCTTTTAACATCTTGAAACAAGGTCTTAGCAAGTCACTAAGTTACTCAGACTGGGTTTGAAATTATGAACCTGTTGCCTCTGGATGACAGGCATGCCTCCCAGCATATGGCTCATTCATGTTGCTTTTTCAAAATGCTTTTGCTTTTATTTTTCAAGTTTTTCAAGGCACCTGCTGAATGAATCAAGTGTCATATGGGAAAACAGCTCTGGGTATCTCCTCTCAGGAAGTACTTGAATGCAGATCACTGGACAGTTACAAAACCAGTGGGACACTGACGCTATTTCACAGGTCTTGTTTTCAAGAAATCAGCAAATGCAGGAGCCAGGGCAGGAAGCTGTGTGCAGAGGGTGCACTGCAAGGGGCTGGCAGGAACTCATCTCTGCTGCCTGTGAAGCCATCTGCCACCTCGTTACACAGGAGCAAGGTTAGTTTCTTATTGCCTCTGCCTGCCAGAGTCAGCTGAGTTGTCTGCCATTAGGCCACTCTGGGTTTTCCGTCCATACAATAAACAGCAGGGGTAGTGCTGAGGTCCAAACAGGTGATTGTACACAACTGCTGATTGCTACGAGTTTGAAATAGAGGCTCAGGAATCAGTGTGAATTTTACTTGCTGGATGTAAGGAAGGCTCCCTCTACTTGTCTCCTAGGCTGCTAATCCATATGACTTAGAGGTGCGGTGAGGGAGACAGGTAGTTCTGATAAGGAGATTCCTTTTACACTAAGTGGATAAAGATTTAGATGTCGAATGCAAATCCCTCTAATATTAGTACAAAGGAAGATTTATTTTTTGAATGTCAACATCCAACTTAGCAAGACCAGCTTTCCCCAAACATTTTCTGCCATTGCTTTAGAGAAAAGTTTGCAGGGTTTTGTACTAGGTATTAAACCCATTTATTTACTTTACATTTTAGATCAAGGTTGAAGAATTATGAGCTGGTTCAATTAATTTTTTCTGCCTCAGAGAACCCGCTGATGAGGTCTTGCGCCCCTCAGGACCTCCTAGGCGGGCCAGCCTCCCATTCAGTAGTGCATCTAGCCGGGCAGGACTCTGGCCCTTGGGGACCTCTGGTGACATTGCTCTTTATTTACTGTTGTTCTACATCACTGTTTTCGAGAGTTGGGATTTATTCAAATTCAGCAATCCTTCTGGAGTGCTGGGATTACAGGCATGAGCTACCGCACCTGGCATTGTGGTATGTAGTTAGTAGGGATCGAATTAGGGACCTTGTGCTTGCAAGGAACCACTGAGCTAACTCCCCAGCCCAAGGGGTTTATTCTTTATTGTGCTTCTGGGCTTTCACTTCACAGAGACCTTTGTGCAAATGTGGCAAATACCAAGTGTCTGCTCTCCCATTTCACTCCAAAAGTTTTACATGCTTTCTAAGGAATGTGTGCATCCTCAATGGAAGCTCGATGTCAGCTTTGGAAGATGGTTTTCCTTACCTACACAGTGCACTGGAAAATTCTAATCTCCAGTCCAGCCTGAACTTTTCTCTGCACCAAGATGCTCAGTTCTGAAAGACTATTTCACTGTTCTGGAGGACTGCCACCTGCTCTTCCTCCTCACATGCTGAAAAATGTATCAAAATTGTGGCTTTCTCTCTTTTCAGAACTGTAGCTGAAAAATTGTTACATACTACACATATACCTCTACTAGAAAAACTGGCACTGTGTATATCTTTGGTAATATAAATATTCATGGCCCTAATTAATTAATCCCCTACTAGATTCCAGAATATATTTAAGACATGAAATATGTATCCTCACAGAAATAAGATTTAGTACATTAAAAGTAGCTTCTTTTCAGGCATAACATATTTTAGATGCAGATGAGATGCTCACACCCAACTGTACATGTTACTGATTATATAAAAAATTGTATTATGGTCAGCTCCCCTCTGATGTACATTTGCATGCAAACATATTTTCTTTTTAGTTATTTTACTCATCTTTTTCTGATTCTCCTAGAGGAACAACTAAAGAAGTTAAGAAAATCAGAAGAAATAAAAAAGAAAGTTGAAAAAAAGTTTTGGAAGGACATTGGCAATGGATTTCCAGCCGTCTCCTCTTCTTCTCCTTGGTGTTGTCAGTGTTGTCACAGACTGTGCTTAATTTACCTGTGCAGCAATAGGCTGTGGGATCCTTCCATGGAAGACAAGTGTGTGACAGTTGAGTGACCATTCTTATACCATTTATTTCACTTCATAGCATGCTATTTCTTTTCTTTTTTTTTTTTTAATCTTTATTGGTACATTACATATGTGCACCATGATTGCACTCCATAATGGGAATTTGTACCAGTATAAGACACAACTTAATTCTCATTTTTTCCCCATAGCCCTACCCACCCTACTGCCCCCCCCATATAGTTAAATTTGTTTCCTTACATTTTGTTATAATCTCATTATTTAACCCCTTCACCCTATTTTACTTTGAGCATTTTCTATTTCACAATATATAACATATAATTCTAGAACTCATTTACATCTTTATTTTCTCATACCAGAGAAAAGATGCGATATTTACCTATCTGTGACCTATTTATTTCACTTATGAGGATATCCTCAAGATATGTCCTTTTAAGTCTAAATGATTCAAACTTATCATTTTTTTATGGCAGAGTAATACTCCATTCTGTAGAAGAACCACAGCCAACAAAGAAAAGCTGTGATTCTTCTACAGAATAGAGTATTTATTTTCTCTTTTTCCTCAAGACAGGGTCTTGCTTTGTAGCGCAGGCTGGCCGTGAGCTTGCTATGTAGCCCAGGGTAGCCTTGAACTCACAGCGATGCTGCTGCCTCTGCCTCCCAAGTTCAGGGATTACAGGGATGAGCCACCACACCTGGCACTGTGGTATGTGGTTCTGATTGCTGGTGGGCATGAATCTCCATACCCAGCTTTGTTCTATGTGGTTACCAGGGATCGTACCTGGACCCTTGTGCTTACAAGGCAGGCACTGGAATCACTGAGCTAAATCCCCGGCTCCATAGCATGCTTTTTAAACAAACACACGTTTAAGATTTGTAAGTTACGAACAAATCCCGCATACTGCTTATATGGTCTGATGTTTATAAAGAAAAGCTCTTGGACAATGAGTGTAAAATAAAAACCTTCAGTCTGATGTCTGGCAAATGGAGCTGAGGCTGTGGTCTCCACTGCTCCGGTGCTTCCTGACATCCGGTGCTCTCGGACGCTGCTTCGGATTCTGACAGACTCCTCACCCAAAGGTCAAGTGATTCTCCAGGTGCTGCAGTGAAAAGTCAGGAATTATACATGTCAGGAAGGGAAGTTTAAATTAGGAACAAAGTTTACTTTTTTTTTCACTCTCAATTCCTCTGGCAGAAGTATTATTTTCACAAGTTTTTCAGTCTTTTTCTTCCTCTCTCCTGAGTGCAGATTCAAATTTAATGTGAAAATCAGTGTTTGCTCAGAACTAACATAGACTAGAGGAGAACATGCACTTAAATTTTCTATAAATAATGTCATTCTAAAAATGTATGTTGTCGTGTAAGTTATATTTAATCTCTGCAGACACCTACAATTTATTTATTATGTGAATGAAAAGATTATATGTAATATTTCCACGTTACCATTTTATGCAACATGTAATTTAGAATTAGATTTGGATGTCTGGAGAAAGCTAGCTAAATCCCTACCTGAAGCAAAAGCTCACCAATGTAACTAAGGATTATCATAACACAGCACAAAAACTAGATAAGTGGTAGGGAGCATGAAAATTTTTGAAGAGAAGTGGTAATGAACAGTGAAAAAACTTGATTAGGAATTGAACAAACTAGTAATGAACCAACAGCACATTTACTATATGATGTATGGGTAGAGAGTGCTTTATGCTTGAACAGACTTAATTTTTCCCTTATGAATAGACTGTCTTTTCTCATGGGGCTGAGGAGGCTAGAAAGTACTGCTGTGCTATACTCTCAGCCATGGTGCAGAGTCTGAACACTCACTCTCTGCAATATATGTTAGCCACATTCATAAAATCATTGAGCAATCTATTTCAAGTTCTGACACGGAATGCTAAATGCCAGCACTATCCAACAAGACTTTGCATAGTGTCTAACGTCCTCTGTGTCATGCAACATAATAAGATACCACTGGCCATATATGGCAGTGAACTAGAAGTGTGTTTGATTCATCTCTCACTGATTTTCTCATTTTATTTAATTTTAATTTCACTATATCTAAATAGTATGATTAATTAATGTTAAAATAAACCAAACTATGTGTGCTGTACCAAAGGTAAAATTATGTGAATGTATTTCAGTTAAAAAATACATTTTACATTGCAGAGAATGTTAGTAACTAAAAAATAAGGCAATGTAAAATAAGTTTGATTGAATTCTTTCTAAAGTAATTATAATTTATGAGGACTAATCCATCAATAACTACAGGAAGTATACAGTAAAATATTAATTTAGAAGAAAATTCATGACATGTTCTGGCTTTCACAAAATAAATATATTAGTGTGTAGTTATTTTCTAACTACTACTAATATATTAAAAGAGTAATAACTATGATTTTCATTATATATGGATTATCATCGCAACAAATTTAATCTAAAATAAATACAAAAATAAATACAAAAATAAATACAAAAATAAATCACATTTTATCAGCCTTGAGAAAAACATTTTTAATTTTAAAATGATACATAAATTATAAAACTCGTGTCTTTACTGTGATGCTTTGTGGTATTTGATATCATTGCTAGGAGTGACATATTCTCCTCACTTTTTGTCTTTGGTGCTGAACTTTGCATTACAAATATTTGCACACAAACATGTATTAATTTGAGGAAAAACAGATGTTAGCCATTGGTGACATATGTTCCTTTTCTACCCATCTACTTATCTGATCCAAGCCTAAATGTTTCTGCAGGTTGGTGTGTGTTTGTGGGCACAAACATATGAGTGGTACATTGGTGAAAAAGGAAGTCAAAAAGGCTACACTGGGTAGAGTTGTGATTTAATAACAGAAGTCTGAATCTATTGGCTAATAGTACTATAAAAGAAAGCAAAATTCAGGCAGTGTTGAAGTTGTGTTGAAAAGAATGATGGAACCAGAAAGAAACTAAATGATAGACCAATAGAATAATGAGATGCTAGTTCCTGGAATATGCTTCCTAATTGCAGTTAACTCTTTGACTATAGCAAGGCCATAGTTTGAAAGGATAATACAGAATTACATGTTTGTTTTTTCCTTCAGGCATTATTTCTAAATTTCTTTGCAAGAGTATTTGCTGGTAGAGGAAGTAGAAGGCAGATAGTCAGGACAGTGTGTTTTTCTGATACTTTCTTTTTGTATCTCTGTGAACTACTACAAATAATGTCACTGGACCTTAGTTTACCTGACAATATGAGGAAACTAAAATTATGACCTTTATGATATATCCAATTACATATACTCTCTGGAAAAAAGACACAAAGCATTATGTAACAAGTAAAATTTCCAGAAGAGTCATCTATACTCCTTTAGTTTCCCAAAGCTGCTGTAGCAGCTATAACAAAGAGATTAACTTACAAGAGCAGAATTTTATTCTTACACTCATGTGAAGGCTGGAAGTCACCAATCACACTAGAGGGAAGGCTGTGGTTGCTCTGAAGGCTCTCTCTAGTTTTTGATGGTGGCCAGCAATCCTTGGTATTTCTTGGCTTCCAGATGTAGCCTCTGCCCTCTCTACATGTGATCATCTCCTTTTTCGTCTTATATTTGTATCTAAATCTTTCTATTTTTACCAGCCTACCAATCTCACTAGATTAAGACTGATCTAATGCAACTGAACCCATCACTACTTGCCTACTTCTTTAAAGATATTATTTCCAAGTAAGTCTTATCACAGGCTTAAAGGTGAAACTAAGATTTGATTATCTATCCTTTTAATAGGACACAGTTTAACCCACAGTGCCATCTGAGGGCATAGAAAAGAGCCACAAGTCTTAAAGAAAGTAGTGAGAGAGTTCTGAGATCTAGATATGAAATGAAGAAAGATGAAAAATAAGTAATTTGCATCTTTAAAGTATAAACAACTACAAATAGATAGGCATATATAAAAGTTGTTAATAATGCTAAAACTATGAAATAAACAAACATAAAATTCTATTTTAATTCAACTTATTTGCTTGGTTGGGCATGTAGGCAGTCTCAAAAATTGGCAAGTCTGAAGAAATCAGCAGGAAGAGCCTGGAAACTTCATGAAATTGCATTGGTCTTGGTTCCACAGGCCCATGGCTGCTCACAGTCTTAAATTCCCAAAGACTGAGATCTTGTGAGTATTATAGAATTTCTGGGCCTTGTGTGCATATTCTCAGGTTAGTGAAGTATGAATACAACGGATGTAGAAATACAGTGTTCCTCTTAATTCCTAAAACACATAATATACACAGAACTCAGAATATATAGTCAGATAGACTTATCCTATAGCAAGTTCCATGGCAACCAGCCATATGTCACAATCATGCCTTGTGAATGCTTAAGGACCTTGAGTTTGCTAGTGTCACTGGTCAGAATATGCAAGGCGTCTATATTCATCATAGCTTGCAAAATTTAATGCTTTGGACCAGCTGATAATGAGAAATACACTTTCATAAAACAATCATGTTTTTCTTGATGCTTTCTATAATTACGTCTATGGCTGAGGCTGCATGAGTTAGTTTTGGAGGACAATCTAAACAAATTAAGGATGTATGCTACTTGATGATGGGGAAATGTTTTGAGAATTATGTCATTAGGGGATCTCGCTGTCTTGTGAACATTGTAGATTGTTCTTACTTAAACTAAAATTTCTATGATGCCATCAGTCCATATGGGACCTAGAATGTATATGTATTCCACTCTTTGGTGAAAATGTAGTTGTGCCTCACATTGATGGGTCTGATTATATACTGATTGAGGGCTAAAACCAAGCATAAACTGTGTTGTTCTCTTCAGCATAGTCTCCAACTTCTTTGACATGAGAGACAGGTTCAGTAAAAGGCAATTTTTCCATGGACTGGAATGGGGAGATCATTTATGGATGATTCAAGCACATTAATCTTATTGCACTCATTATTGCAATTATAATTACATTGTAATATGTTATGAAATCATTCTGTATGTCAACATAATGCATGACCAGGGAGCTCTGAGTTTGTTTTTCTATAACTAGGGAGTCCCTTCTGTGGATGATGGGAGACAATGACACCAGAAAGATGCTGCTTATGTCAATTGTGTCATCCCCTTTGGGTTATTATCATTGTAGGAAATCCTGCTTCACAAAGATAGAACCCTGAAAATTGAAGGAGAAATTTTAGTACTTTTGTGGTCATCTTGGGATATTATGCCTGATTAATCCCAATACATGGAGATTTGTAGTTGTCACAAACATACTTTTAAGACTACCATCATTGCTGTCCTCAAGTGCTTGATCTTCTTCTAGCACAGACAAAGCCCCTCCCCAGTGCTATCTGCACTGCCTCAGCTCCACTTCGATCACAGTCATTAGGTCAGTGGTGGCAGCCCTATGGCACATGTGGTGCCATAGGCTCTTGGTTATCACTGCAAGCTCTGAATGTTTCACACCACTGCATAAATACTTATAAGGAGGGTGCAGCCTAGATCCCTCACATACGCAGTTCATAGTGGGACTCACGCTCCTCTAAGAACCTAATGTCACTGCCAACCTCACAGGAAGAAGAGCACAGGTGAACATGAGTGTGCTGTGGAGTATCTGTACATACAGATGAAGCTTGGCTCATTTGCTTGCCACTCATCTCCCGTGTTTTAGTTCTAACAGGCTACAGAGCCGTACTGATATGGGAGTGGGAAAACCTGCTGTCTGGGTTCTGTACATTGAATTCTCTCTGTATCAGAAGCAAAGTAGAATATCTAGATGTAGATGTATTGATATAAATATATTCCTCATTACTTGTGGGTTTCATTTTGCTCAAGTTTACCTACTCACTAAAGTCATTTGTAATACTTAAATTAGTGCTGTGGTAACACAAGCACTGGGAACATGTGCCAAGAAGCAAGTGCATCAGTGGCTGCATCTTCCTAGCTCTGTCAAAGACCAACTGTGCCTTTTTCTTCTTCTCTCCTTTCGTAAACAACTATATTCTTTCACATTCAAGTTATTGCTGTGTTTTTCACATTTTTGTGTGCTTTTCACTGGGGGTTTTGTTTATTAAAATGACCCTCATGCAAAATGCTGAAGCTCTGTTTATTATTCTTAGATACTAAACAGCCATAATTTGTTTCAAGAAGAAAATAGATGTTTGATAAATTTCATGGAGCAATGACTTTGTAGTTCTATTTGATGTTAATTCTTTTAAAATTCATTAACAATATAAATTAGATCGATCAGAATCACCCATCTCTTGATCAGGTGACAAAAATTTGTGACCAGAGGCTCATAAGAAACTAAACCTTCATTTTTTTTAAAGCAATAAGCTTGTATTTAGTAATTCAGTGTTCATATTGACTGTGTATAAAGTAACTTCTGGAAATGAAAATCATATGAGAATCACATATACAGAGAAACACATGCAAATGAATTAAGTTAAAAATGAACTCAAGATTAATCAAGACCCAAATATAAAAGCTAACCCTATAAAATTCTTAGAAGCAAAGTTAGGGGAAAATTTAATGAAATTAGGTTTAGTAATAATTTCTTGATTATGAAACTGAAAACAGAGTCAACAAAAGAAAAAATAGTAGGACTATATATAATGTGCCTTATGGGACACTATCAAACAGTAAGAAGGCAACATGCAGAATGGAAAAATTATAAATTACAGGAAGGGACTAAAACAGGATAAGAGTTTAGGTTCCATAATATACAAGGAACTTTTACAACTTAACAATAAAAATCCCTTTTAAAAATGGGCCAAGTTTGGGACCAGGGATTTAGCTCAGTAGTTCCAGCACCTGTCTTCCAAGTGCAAGGGCCCAGGTTTGATTCCTGGTGACCACATACAACAATACCGGGCAGGTAGATTTGCACCCACCAGCAATCAGTACCACATACCACAGTGCCGGTCATGGTGGCTCTTGCCTGTAATCCCAGCACTTGGGAGGCAACGCTGGAGGATTGCTGTGAATTTGAGGCTTGCCTGGACTACACAGTGAGCTAAGGGCCAGCCTGGACTACAAAGCAAGACCCTGTCTCAAAAATCTAAAAAAAAAAAAAAAAAATTGGCCAAGTTCTTAAGTACACATTTTTTTCCAAAGAAAATGGTCATTGTATAAAATGTTGTTCAGCACCACTAATTATTACGGAAATGCTAGTCAAAACGACAATGAGACATGCTACTAAATACCACCTGCAACAATAACAGAATATATGTTTGACAAGAATGTGGAGAGATTTGAATACGAGTACACAATAGTTGCTAGGAGCTGAATAAATACTGTGTTAATTCCTTAAAGATTAAAAATTGAATTATCAGACCGGGGATTTAGCTCAGTGGTTCCAGCACCTGTCTTGCAAGCGTAAGGACTAGGGTTCAATCCCCGGAAACCACAGACAACACTGGACGTAGAGACTCACACCCACCGGCAATCAGTACCACATACCACAGTGCCGGGCGTGGTGGCTCATGCCTGTAATCCCAGCACTCATGAGGCAGAGACAGGGGGATTGTTGTGATGTGAATTTGAGGCTGAGCTCAGGGCCAGCCTGAACTACAAAGTGAGGCCCTGTCTCAAAAAAGTATATAAAAAAATTGAATTATCAAAGAAATTATCATAGACCCAGCAATTCCATTTTTGTGTTCGTATATTCCCAACAGTTAGAAAGTCCTATGAACATGTTTGTGGTGTCTATGTTGTTGGAGCATCGTTCAGCCTTATAAAGAAAAGAAATTCTGATGAATGTTACAGTGTACAGTGCAGATGAAACTTGAGGATATTACACTGGGTGAAATATATCCATTAAGAAATGGCAAACTCTGTATGATTATACTTTATGAAGTACATAGGGTTTTGAAAGAGAGAAAGATAGAAAGTAAAATGGCGGCTGCTCAGAGCTCAGGAGAGCAGAATCTTGCCACAGTCGGGGCAGATCTTCATCTGAGAAGGCGAAAAAGTTCTAGCGATGGATGATAGTGAGCACCTTGTGAGTGTTCCAAATGTCATGGAACTCTGCCTTTAAACATGATGGAGATAAATCAGAATGCTGTGTGTGTCACTACACTTAAAAAGAAAAGACGCATGTCTCGAATTGAAATGTAACATCATACATTTTTATCCCGTATTTTTTTAACTAATGAAATTGCCCAGTTACTTTCATAGCATGTAAATGTTAAGAACTTGGGAAGGAAAATCTTATAAAATCTAATGATGTAAGTAAATATTTGTCAGAAGCTAATTAAATTATTTTAAGGAAAAAACTGAGAAGAAATGACACTAGATCATCTTATTCTTAACTTGCTGGGTACCATGAATAGGTTCAAAATTTCTTCAAAGTTTATGCAGCTGAGAAAAGTTTCCTGCAGCAACCAGCCATTCATGGGGAATTTTCACAAAGGTAATACACTACCTTCTTCAAAACGCACACATCAAATATTCATGCCCACATTAAGAGCAGCTTGAAAGTTTTTGAAATGAAAGAGTTAAAACGTGAATGTCCTGGTGCTTTGTTTGCACAATTCCTGCCTGGGTGGCCTTAATTTGCATTTGAATTGGAGCATGCCTTTCCTTTTAAAAACAATGTGTATGTTCAGCCATTAATCTTGCATATTTTTATTCAGATTCAGCAGCCAGTTCCTGGGATGAGACTGTTACTCAGGGCTGATATTTGCAAGGCTTCTCTTTCACGTGTCCCTTTGGTCCACTTGTTTGCAGCCATGGAATGCTGTTACAGGTGAGTGGGTGGCTTGCACAGCTAAGAATGGTGTGGGGTGTTGGGTGCTTTCTGGAGTGGATTGTAGGAGAAGTACTTTTGGGAAGATTTTTTGCTCAGGTTATAAAAGAAGCTTTAGTATTTTATGGAGAGGTCCGAGATGCGGAAAAGAAAACCGGTGAGTGTCTAAAACTGTGTTCCAACACCTCACAGCTTGCACACATCAGGACCTGGAGGAGTTGATAGGCAAGTATATCCGTGAGAAAGAGAAGGGGCTTCGGTTAGCAGACAGCACAGCATCTAAACTGAGGTCCTTTGTTTAAGAGCTTTGTGACCTTGGTTTAGTTAATTGACCTTGCTGCCCTGTAGCCTCTTGATCTTGAATTTGGAACTAAGACTATTCATGTGAGAACCATTGTATGAGATGCTGGTGAAGTGCCTGGTATGTGTATGTGCTCAACAAATAATCATCAATAATTAGTATTTTGCTTTTATCCTTACTGTGTTTGGGAAGGATGTGTGGGGCAAGTTCAAAAGAGGCTCATCAGTGCTTGAGAAGAACAGGGCCAAAGGGAGCTTGGGCTATGTGCTTCCTGTTGTAGTCAGAAGCCAAACAGATTGGAGATATCAACAGACTGGATGAATTGGGAATCTTATAGTTTTGGAACTTATCCTGAAAATAAGCCCCTCTTCTGAAGTTGGTTTCATCTCAGAGATTAAGTAAACCCCATGGATGGCAATCTTAAGGTTGTTGGTATTATTATTATCATTACTGTGTACAACTTTCATGCACTGAGTAAGATGCACCCTGTTAATTGAAATAAATCGAGTTCCTGAGAAACCTCAGATTGAGTGACTCACATTTTTGCTGTTCAAATTGCATGGAGATATAAGCTTGCTGCTTTACATGAAATCTGCTAGAGAGATTTAAAATTTATCAATCCTCTTAGCTTTGCTGCTTTTAAGACCACAAAAAATGGCCTGTCTTAGAGAAACCTTGCATATTACAATTCACTTTTTAGACATGGCAGGAACTCATTCACAGTGGAATTTATTTCACATTACATTTGGGGCATGCATGAGATTTAAAGGCAATGCTTTTTCTCCAAAGTACTCACTACAAAAGATATATCACACATACTCAGGCTATTTAAAACTCAGTGAGAGAAATATCAACAGATTTTTCTCCAAGTGTTCTTTCTGATCAGCTGGGGAAATAAAATCTTTCCTGTGAAAAGTGGAGAATTGAAACAATTCTGGTGCTTTAAAGCCGAGGGATACCTGTCCTTCTTACTTGGTGTTCTTGGCACCTTTAAATATAAAAGTCATGTTCATATAGGTGGATATGTATATGAATGCCATTTTTGCCTTTATAAATGACTGTCTGATTTGTATATTTACATGATTTTAAGAATATTTTGAAGGAACAAACTATAATTAATAATTTTTGGCTTGAATTACTTATGTATCAGTCAAGAACCACTCAACTCTGTGGAACAGAAATCAAACTAATATTCTTTCTGTTGAAAATGAATCTATGGGCCTCTCCAGCTATAATAATGAGAGGCAAGAGCTTCAAAAGTGGTGTGATCTCATTCAAATCTACTGTGAAGAATACATCCTCACCTTCTTCACCTTTCACTCTTAATTCTAGACTATAAAACAAAATCTATCTATCTATCTATCTATCTATCTATCTATCTATCTATCTATCTGAGAAACTGGGGGATATTATTCAGTAGGACAGTCTAGAGACACAGAGAAAAGTTGATATCACAGCGTGAATTAAAAAAACATGATTGCACTCCATAATGGGAATTTGTACCAGTATAAGACACAACTTAATTCTCATTTTTTCCCATAGCCCTACCCACCCTACCAACCCCCCATATACATAAAATTTGTTTCCTTACTTTTTTGTTATAATCTCATTATTTTTTTTCCTTCACCCTATTTCACTTTGAGCATTTTCTATTTCACAATGTATAACATACAATTGTAGGACTCATTTACATCTTTATTTTCTCACACCAGAGAAAAGATGCGATATTTACCTCTCTGTGACCTATTTATTTCACTTCTGAGGATATCCTCAAGGTATGTCCATTTAAGTAGAAATGATTCAAACTTATCATTTTTTATGGCAGAGTAATACTCCATTCTGTAGAAGAACCACAGCTTTTTTATCCAGTCTCCAGTTGATAGACATTTAGGTTGTTTCCAAGATGTAGCAATCACAAACTGAGCTGCTATAAACATGGGTGCACATATGTCACTGTGATATGAGTCTTTTAATTCTTGTGTGTATATACCTAGCAGGGCAATGGCTGGGTCAAATGGGACTTCCAATCCTAGCTTTTTGAGGAATCTCCGAACTGATCTCCATAGGGGTTGTAGTAGTCTACAGTCCCACTATTATTTTTTGATTATTTTTCCTTCTGTGTTTTCTTCATCTTTAATTGCAATTAGATAAGTAATGTTCCTCTTGAACTGTTACTTCAAACTCTAGTTATGTTTTTTATGTTTTCTTCTTTATTTCTAGAGTATTTTCTTTTTCTTTAGTGTACCTTCATGATAATGTTTTTAACTTCAGTTTTATGAATTTTTCCATGTTACTTACCTGCTTCTCCACAAAAGCTCATTATGGTCTTCAGGTCACCCAACAGAATTGATTTCCTCTTCATTTTGAGTATCCTTGAGCTGATCAACTACATTATTCTAATAGTCTCCTCTTTATCAATTATCTTTATTTCTTACACTGAGTTCTTCTGTGGAAGTCTGTTGGTTCTGATTTTTATTAATTGACTTTTTGAAACATTTTATACATACATTGTGATCACATTCCACATTGAGAATTTGCACCTATAAATGATAGATCTTGATTCTCATTTTTTCCCTTTTCCCTGCCCTCCTTCCAACAATCACTTATATATATGAGCTTTGCTTTCTTTTTTAATATAATATTTTTCTTTCCCTTCTTTATTTTCCTCTACCTACCCTTACCTTTTTCCTTTTGAGTGTTTTCTTTCTATTTCACAATATCTATCATACACTTTGGCACTTAATTACATGTTCAAGTTTTTATACTGGAGAAAGGATTCAGTATTGATACATTTGTGACCTATTTATTTCACTTATAAATATATCCTCCAGCCCAATTTGTGATTGCTTCATCTTGGAAACAACCCAAGGGTCCATCAACTGGAGACTGAATTAAAAAGCTGTGGTTCTTCTACAGAATGGAGTATTACTCTGCCATAAAAAATGATAAGTTTGAATCATTTCTACTTAAATGGACATACCTTGAGGATATCCTCATAAGTGAAATAAATAGGTCACAGATAGGTACATATCGCAACTTTTCTCTGGTATGAGAAAATAAAGGTGTAAGTGAGTCCTACAATTGTATGTTATATAGTGTGAAACAGAAAATGCTCAAAGTAAAATAGGGTGAAGGAAAAAAAATAATGAGATTATAACAAAAAAGTAAGGAAACAAATTTTATGTATATGGGGGGGCGGTAAGGTGGGTAGGCCTATGGGAAAAAATGAGAATTAAGTTGTGTCTTATACTGGTACAAATCCCCATTATGAAGTGTAATCATGATGTGTATATGTAATGTACCAATAAAGATTAAATAAATAAATAAATCCTCAAAGTACATCCATTTGAGTATAAATGACTCAAATTTATCATTCTTTATGGATAATACTCCACTTTATTAAAAAAAAACAAATCTTCTTTATCTAGTGTTCAGTTGATGGGCATTTGGGTTGTTTCCAAGATTTAACTATCATAAACTGAGTTGTTATAAACATGCGTGTACATCTGCCACTGTGGTATGATTCTTACCTTTTGTGTATATACCTAGGAGGGTTGAATGAGACCTCTAATCCTATATTTTTAAGCAGTCTCCACAGTGATCTCCATAATGATTGCCTGAGTCTACATTCCTACCAATGGTAAAGAAGTATTCCTTTACTCCAGAGCCTCGTCAGCATTTGTTGCTGGTTAATTCTGACATAGCAGCCATTCTTTGTGGAGTGAGACAGAATGTCAATGTCGTTTACATTGGCATTTCTCAAAGGACCAGTAAGATTGAGTATTTCTTCATGTTTCATTGCTACCTTCACTTTTTCCTCTGCAAGTTATCTATACATTTCGAATGCCCATTTTTGAATGAGGTTTTTAAATTTTAAGGGGGCTATTTTTAAGTTCTTTATATACTTTAAAGATAGTAGCCCTTTGTCTGAGAAACAGCTGGTAAAAATTTTTTTTTATCGTATAGTAGGCTGTCTCTTTACTCTGTTGGTGGTTTTTCTTGCAGTTGAGAAACTTTTTATTAAGATGAGATTCCAGTTGTTGACTTTCTGCTAGCTCCTTTGCTGCTGACATTTTGTTCATGAAGTCTTTCCCTATGCCAGTGTTTTCAAGAGTTCTACCTAACCTATTTTCTAGCAATTTTAGTGTTTCTGTTTTAATATTTAGGTCTCTAATCCACTTTCATTGTAGTTTGGTACATAGAGAAAGAGACAGATCAAGCTTTAATCTTTGGCAAGTTGAAACCCAGTTTTCCCAGCAGAAATTGTTAAAGGGGCTCTTTTGTCCATTGAGGGGATTTGTTTACTTTGTTGAAGATGAGGTACCTTAGTATATCTGGAGTTGCTTCTCGATCTTCTAATCTGTTCCACTTATCCTTGGGTCTATTATTTACCAGTACCATGCTGTTTTTATCACTGTGGCTTTTTTTTTTTTTTCCTTAACACAGGGTCTCACTTTGTAGTTCATGCTGGTCCTGAATTCAGCCTCAAATTCAGCAATCCTCTTGCCTCTGCCTCCCAAATGCTGTGATTACAGGCATGAGCCACCAACTCCGACATTTTGGTATGTGGTACTGATTGCTGGTGGGCATGAGTCACCACACAGGCATTGTTGTATGTGGTTACCAGGGATCAAACTCAGGCCCTTATGTTTCCAAGACAGGCACTGGAATCACTGAGCTGAATCCCTGGCCCAACAGTGGCCCTGTGATATAGTTTTAAATTTGGGATTGTGATAGCCCATGCCATGTTCTTGTTGCCTAGAATTGTTTTGTCTGTTCTGGGTCACTATTGGCTGGAGTTGGAACAGTCAGGTAAGTTACTTTGTACAACCACCATGGAGATAATCTGCAAGATTTTATTAAGTCAACACTATGCATATTTTCCTTTTTTTGCACTTTTGTTCCTATGTTTTGCACTTGTAGAGAGAAGATAGCTGAGGGGGTAGGGAGAGAGACTCCTACATTTCTCCCAAGGATCATTCACATAAATGCTGGTTATTTTCCAAATATTCTGTTGTTTCACACTTTTTTGTCTATGTTCTACCCCATCTCTCTTTTCTTTTCTCTTAGTAGTTCCTATCGACTTTCAGAATTTATCTCCTTTACAGAGACTCTCCTGACTTTGCTAGTCTAAGTTTTAGGATTTGTGTTTCCACTCTACTCCATGCACAGCCCAGTTACTCTGCTGTATAATAATTTATTCTCAAATGATCTTCTTGAAAACTTTTAGCAACATCAAAACAGGACAAGCTCTCTTAGGTGCTTGACATTTACTTATTTTTATTTTGGTGAGCAAGTGAATAGTGCAATAAATAGTATGAATTTTCTTATTCTAAAAGTATTTGAAAGAACTAGTTTTATTCAGAGAAAACAGCTATATAGTTGCATTGATACAGATCCAATTAGTTTGTGGTTGAGAAATGCTGCTTAAAAAAAAAAAAGTCTAGAATTCTGTATTGCACTTTTTATAGCCAGGAATTCAGACACAGAAAACTACCTTGTTAAACAAGTCTTTTAAATTTGCTCCTCCTCACCATGATTCTTCCCTTTGGGAGTAATTTTTCAAACATAATAATGAATGAATAAAACTAATATCTGAAAGACATAAATAAAATCTGAAACAGTAGACTCTAATTGGATAGTGTTTTAGAGAAACTGACACTGAGTTAGTTTTAATTTCTGAGTTTGGGGATAATGCGCCTAGACAGCCCGTAGGTTGGCTGCCAAGATCTTACTTCTATATCAGTTTTACAGGCCTGGGACTGTGGCCTTCACTCAGGGTCCCATGCTATTGTAACAGCTTGAGATTTGTTTCTTCCTCTGTCACTGTGCATCTAACATCATTGCAGTGACCTCCCACATGACCATCCCTCTCTGTGGCCTCATTCTCGCAAAGTGCAATTTCTACACTGCTACCAGACTTTTCTACCCAAAGCAAACAATCAACCACATGATTCTTTTTATGGCATTTCTTCCTTAGAATAAAGGTTCAATATTTCTGAGATGCACCTAAGTTCTTCTCATCTGACTCTTGCATTCCTCTAGAGCTTATTTCAGTATTAATTTCATATGGCAGTTGTAACAAATTACCACACACTCCACAGTTTAAACCAAAACACTTAATTTTTCTATTAGTATATGTTGATAGCCCTTTATGTCTGAGTTAGACTTTCCTGAAATTCTGTATATATCCTGGAAGTTTCAACTTCAGTGTCATTTTCTGTAAGGCTTCTTCCAGGTGCCCCAGTCCTTTCTCTGTTCTATTCCCATCCCTAACTGATTACATTGTTTACTGGTTTAATCTTCCTGTTACCCTTTAATTCCATGAAATTGGCCCCATGCACTGTTTGCATTTTTTTCTAATGTCCTGCTGGAATTTGACACACAGCACACATTAAAACTGCATGTTAAGTGGGGTGACTTTTTAGGTTTATAAAGTGTTTGAGAGGTAACTGTGATCTTCATTTAAATAATTAAGCTCCTCTTGTAATGACGTCTTAAATTATCAGAATTTTATAGAAACTGATGCCATATGAAGAGGACTAGGGTAAAAAGAAGCTTATGGCATGATTTTCAGTGCCATTGTGTGTCTTATGTATTTTCTTCTGGAGATGAGGAGATAAGAATTTGTGTCCCCTTTCTTCTGGGTTCACATTATACTTAAATATGTTCAAAGTTATCTCTCTGGGAGAAAATTCTCAATCATAGAACAGTATAATTTTTTTCTATCAGCAGGTTTTTATGTTTCAGATTACCAAGAGAGATTTTTTTGAATTACTGTATTGTTAAATTGGTGTCTATTTTTTAGAATAGGAATGTAATAAGCAGGTCTTTATGATAACAGTTTTAAGTGCTTTTTACTAATTTTGAAAATTCTAAGTGTAATTTCCCAAAGAATAAGACATTTTTGTACTTCTCAAAAGTGTAAGACATTAAACAAGGATTATGCTTGTTGGTACAAAGTTCTTAAATACATCAATTTTCATTTAAATGTCTGTTGAGGTTTATATATGAAGGATCTCTATGACTCAGGTATGGAAGTCCTGGTTCCCAGTGTTCAGAGGTCGACTTAGAGAAGTGATTGGATCTTGAGGGCACTGACCCCATTGACTGGCTGATCGACTGCTGGATTCAGAGCAGAATAGGCTTATTAAGAGGTGGGGGTCCGGTTGGAGGAAGTAAGTCAATGGGCTTTTTCGTTAAAGGGTGTGTTCGTCCCATCCCTTCCTCTCTCTGACTCTCCTTCTCCCTGATCCCTGCGACATAAACTGAGTGGTTCTCCTTGGAGCCAACGGAACCTTCAAAAACAGCCCAAATAACCTTGCTCTCCCTTTAGCTGTGCATGTCCAGTGTTTTGTTCCACCAACGGGAAAGTGTCTAACACAAAACCAAGGGATCCTTGGAACACTGAAGGACCTTAGGCTAAGAATAGTATAAGTAGTATAATAGTATACCTGGGGTTTAAGTTCAAGTCTTTCTAGATTAAAAGCTATTTTAAGTAAAAATAGTCCTGTGTCCTAATATAATTATGTAAAAATTATTCTGTTTTTATTTTCAAGATTAATAATTCTGAATATTTACATGAGAAATTCCAGTATAGGGATATCTCCAAACTCTGTAACATGGAGTGATATAGCTCTGGGAAAGCTATATATTAAAAAAAATAGATAGCAACCTATTTAATAATTTTGTGAATATTAAATGAAATTATTGGGTTGGTTTATTTCCTTGTTTTTCATTACCTAGTGAAGGATTTAGATGAACCAAGATTCTCTATGACTTACAGCACATTCTGTTCAATCCAATGATAAGACTAGCAGCCCTGTGACCCAAGCACCTTGCAAAAGCCCCACCTCTGAACACCTGTGTCTACTGGGAGGAAATGTTTAATACAAACCATAATAGGGAACAAATCCTGAGGTGCATATTACCGAAGCAGCCCTTCTTTCCTTTCCTTTCCTTTCCTTTGCTTTGCTTTCCTTTCCTTTCCTTCCCTTCCCTCTTTTCTCCTCTCCTCTGCTCCTTTGCCCCCTCCCCTCCCCTCTCCTCTCCTTTCCTCCCCTTCTTTCCCTGTCTTTGCCTTGCCCTGCCTCACTTTGCCTTGTCTTTCTCTTTCTCTCCTCCCCTTTTCCTTTCTTTCTTTCCTTTTTCCTTTACTTCATTTTAAAAAAATTTTTGGTGCTGAAAATATGACCCTGGGACTTATGTGGCTAAGCATAGCTTACCTGCTGTTCAACCAAGCGGACTAGTTATGCTGAAACTCCACTGCAAGTACAACATGCCAGAGGTCTGGGAATCCTGAACCAAAGGAGCCTAGTTCAGTAGACTTAAACTCTCTTTCTCTTCATTAATCAATTTGAAGTTTTTTCATTAGGGCCACTACTGAACATTTTTTATTAGAAAATCGAATCAGTAATGTAGAACTTGATTTATTGGTAAAATATGAATATTACTGCTATGTGGGAACCTAATTTTATTTTATTATTAGGGAAAAGAGGACTGAATTGGGGAATGAGAAGCTTGAAGTCCTTTCCACCTCATTGTTGCTGTTTCTTGAGGTGCCGATCCAAAACCTCATTCTCTGAGGCCTGATTCTTAAACTTTCTTTCAAAGTATTATTTCCCTTCATACTGAATCTGACATAAAACTAATGTATCCACCACACTTCTTGGCTTCCTAACACTTCCTGAGAAATGACTTTCTTTGGCTGAAAGTTGTGGAAAGGCAAAGGAGGAGGGGTTCTGGCGACATTCAGAAAGTGTATTTCCCATTGTCAATTCAGATTTCTAGAGTAGGTTTACACGTGGAGAAAGAGGGAGAAAGGAGTCAGTAATACAAAATTTTAAAATTCAACCTTCCTCCGATCAGGTTACTATTTTAACCCAAGTAAAAATGTAAAGACAATAATCCCAACTTCTAGTAGAACCTGAAGTTGTTGCTTGAGGTTCCACTTGTGTACAAAGAGCATTATAGCCAGAGCCACTAAAGGAGTAGAGAGAAGTTGACAGGAAATTTTGTCCATTTCTGGCATAATTCTCCCCTCTCATTGGGTTTCTTATGCAATAGATATTCTCCCTAAAAGGGTAGAATCATCAAAATGCCCCCTTTCACTGGCACCTGACAGGCTCAGTTGGTTTCCTTTGCACTTTGTCCAAGTCCAGTCATTTCCCACCAATGGGTTAGAAAATTAGGCTTATTTTTTTTTGAATCAGTTGTTCCTCACTGCACTGACATATGCTGTACTATGTTGCCTTTTACAATTAATGTTCCAGCAAGATATTTCTATATAGCTATGCCTTTGTTTATATTTCTCTTTGGAAAAGTCAAATATTCACATCATACTGGTGGAAATCATTGATGAGGGATAAAACTTGATTTCAAATTTTGGAAGATAAATTGAACCATCAAATTAACTTGGTCAATGAAAAAATCTTTGGCTAGAAAATAATGTTTTCTTCTGATCTGGAGCAGCTGAGCAGGTTTTTAAATCAAATGGGAACAAAACAGAGGAGAGAGACTTCCAAGTGTGTCCGGAGAAGAAGCAGATTTGTTTTATATAACTAGTCTGCAAGGAGAAGCTCCAAGAGCAGACGTGATCATCTCCAGAGACTCTGAAGTTACGTGGAGCCAAGTGGAACACAAGACCTTCATATTGGACGAGTGCATTATTTAAACATCTAATGGAATAAACAGAAAGAGAACATTTTAGTTTTTTACCAAAGAAAAAATAGGTAAACATGACTGTACCTTACAGAGGCATACTCGGATCTGACACTTCTGATCTAATGTGTACCCTGTGACTGTACCTTTGAAAGCAGCAAAATGCAAATTCAGGTAGTAAGGGTCAACTCCAAATTAAAGAGCAAGTCTTGGCAAACAAACACAAATGCTAAAAAAATTATTTAGCAAATGGAGAGTACATCTGCTTATCCTTACAAAGTTAGAATAGTGTATTAAAATTAGGATTGAATTAAGGCAAACCAATTATTTTGTAAGAATTTTGACATCGTGTATATGTACACGCACACATACACACACATATTTCAGTGCTAATGCTTTTGTGAAAAGATTATACAAAAGCTATCCTCTTACTTTTGTACAATTATGTCAAATTTACAACAAATGAAAACTAAACTATAAAACTGCAAAACCAAGCAACTAGTATTGAAAAATATCCTAGAAATTGGAATTTTCAAACTAGAAATTAGTACTATGAAGGCAAGCTCTAAAATAAGGTAATGGTTACTGAAAAGTCCTTTCAAGGAGTTAGAAAAAATTTCCCCCAATTTCAGTTCTGGTGAATAAGTGATTTTATAATGATTGTCTTGTCCTTTAACTTTTTAGGTACAAGTTTCCTGATCTTGGAATGAGGATATTAGATCCAGAGCTTCTCATGTCTTATATTCTCTGATATTTTAAATGTTAAATCAGGGAAAATTAAGGATCTGATTATTATGACTTAGAAAATGTCCCACAAGTCTCCTGCTCAGAGGTGGGGCTAAGCATGAAAGGTAATTTCCTGGAAATATACTTGGAAGGCTGAGCTCTCATCTCCTCCTCCTATCCCATCTTCCCTTCTTGGTTGCCAGGTGGTGAACAGCTCTCCTCTCCTTGCCATTTCTTCCTGGAGCAAGCCAGCTATACACTGAATATGCTACAGCTGGGAGCCCAAGTCAATTTAGTCTTCTGTAACCCTTTACTATTCCAATGATTTAAAGACAACATGACCAAAAATATACATTTTTCATTAATTTTGACAAGACAAATAATAGGAAATTTAGAACTGCTAATTTTATCAAGTTTATCCTCTATTTTTTTTTGTATGATAAGTCTTAATATGCTTGCTACACAATGCAGTAGTATAATCTGGACAGTAGTGTTTAGTTTACTTGTGAATTCTTTTTGCATTCTTGTCTTTCTCTGCATGACACACTTAACGATTTCATGTTGGTCTTTCTGCTTTTTTCTGTGGGTGATATAATTTCAATAAAATATCTATTCACTAAGTGTAATGGTGAAGATCCTGATGGTGGTTGGTTATTCTCTATCCTATACTTTTCAATCATTTAGTTAATTAGACTCAATCTAAACTGTAAATAATTTGTTGAATCTTCTTATTTTGAATACATAACAAATGAGTTATATATTTTTTTGTCCAGTAGGTACATAAATACTTTATAATAATATTTTCATTTGCTTTTTGATTACAGAGTAGCTTGTTAGATATTGGTCAACTGTCAACCCATAGAATTATAATCATTGAGCACTGTGGAATTTTTGGTTTGTTGTTTATTCTTTTAAGTTCTATAATTTCTGTATTATAGCCTTTTGTCTTTGAATTTCATAATACTAAATTTTCCTTTCTGATATGTTATCATTTCCCCCCTTTTCAGTTATTTCTTCTGCAGAGTTTTTGGTAGTTCCTTCCTACCTCTTCTCACTGTCTTAAACTTACCCATTTTATATTGGAAAAGGATAGCAGTGAGTCAGTGAATTCTGGAGAAGTTTAAAAACTGTATCTAATGTGTTTACAATAACACTTCTTACATATTGACATATTGTAGTACAAATTATAGGTTACTTTTCAAAAACAATATAGATGTGTTAGTAAAAGAATATAACAAGAACTTATTATTGGATTTCACTGGAAACAATTGTCAAAGGTGCATACAACATTTTAAATAAAAATATGCAAAAAATACTAATATAAAATCAATAAACAGATGTACAAGTGTGTCTCATGTAAATAGGAATTGACTGATTCAATGACAATTGCTGAGTGAGGCCTGGGGGTAATGAGTATATAAAGACATTCCCTGCTGGAGGGTTGATGGGGCAAATTGTCAAGTTAAATTGCAGGAGCTGAGTATCTTGTCCTAGAGGAACAAATACTAAAATACTGGTATAGAATCTTATTATGAAAATAAGGCAGAAAAAGTTGGGTTTAAATCCACAGTCATTTTATAATTTGTTGTTCAAGTACATACTGAAAATCTATGCAAAATAAGAAATTATTAGGAATTATTTTAAAAATTAAATTCATATTTGAAGTAATTTTGCAGTATGTGGCAACAGACAAGTTGTACACATTTTCCTTGTATTTATAAGTAATAGATGGTAAATACATTCCTTCAAAACCACTAAAAGGTTTCAGAATAACACCTGAGAGTAGACACATTCCAGCGGTCAGAGGATGATGCTCATGTTCCTACAATGTCTCAGTCTTATAGTGAAAGGAATTTCAGTGTTGGAAATAATGATTTTTCCAAGCTGTCTTCTGTGTCATGACATATGAGAAGATCAAATGAAGGGGGAGAGACTTTCTCTGGCTCACACTTTCGAAGGCTTGAGTCATGGTTACTGATCCCACTGCTTCTGGGCCCATGGGTGAGAAGGATCATCATAGTGGAGGGCAAGTGGGAGAAAATCTGCCCACATCCTGGTGCTGAGAAGACAAAGGAATGGGCAGAATAAGATAAGGACAAGATGTAGGACAATCATGCGTGAGCCATCCTTCTACGTGGCCATGTTTGTCATTTTCCAATGTTGCCATCGAATTGTAGAGAAGTTGCATTGCACACAATCCATTCACTTTCTAAAAGCATCACTCAGAATATTGCTGCTTTGGCAGCAGAAGCTTCTAGAGGACATTTTAGATCCAAACCATAACGCCTACATCAAAAGCAAATTGCATAAGGTAGACAAATCAAAAGGCAAGCGTGGGGCTTTTGAAACTATAGTTGGAATGAAATAACGATTCATGTCTCTGGCACTGAATTAAAGTGCTTCATGTTATCTTAAACCCTCAAATTTAATATTTATTTTATTTATGAAAATTACAAAACACTGAAATGAAGAAATTTTCCACATGATAATTTTTTATTTTCCACGTTAGCGAGCTGCACTATAAATGTGAATGTGGAAGTTGTTTTGCTAGACATTTGTTTATCTCTGAAACTCAGCAAATAGTTTAACTTTAGATATTTCCTTACACGTTTTTGTTAAGCATATAAGAAAGCATCTTGGCACAGTTTATGTCCCACAGAAACATGTTTTTCCTCCTCCTCGTGTTTTTTTCCATGTGACGGAGATCCATGGCTACAATATCCTATCCTGGATTTTCTCTGTTCTTGGCAGGATGATTTAACTGACTGGTTAGTTTAGAGAGATTTACACTTTTCCTCTTTATTTTCTCTTAAAATCTAAACTTGGAGACAGAAAGAATTCATCTCTTTTCCTTCAAGCGTCAAGTTTTATAGGGTTTGCCTGTGCCTGAAGCGGACAAGGCGGCTTACTACTGGTATTCAATGTTAGTGGCCGAATTCCTCCGCATTTCCGTCGTATCATTTAACCCAAACACTGTCCAAAATTAAGTTCCTACTCCGGTCTTCTTCTGCCTTTCTTTTCGTGTGTTTTTTAATATGTTAAGAGTGTAATTCCAGATGGTGATCGTGTTTTAAAAATAGTACTCCTTTAAACGTTTATTAAATGTAGTTATGCCTTTCATGAATAATAGGAAAACCAGGAGAGGTGAAAATGTCTTATCTCTTACCGTTTCATCTTTATTGCTCTACTCTGAACACACAATTATCCCCTAAGACATAAGGACAGAGGACACTTCCCTCCCAATAAAATGCAATTTAACACACAAGAACTAGGGATTAAAGGCATGATTTTAAATCCTGACTCTTATAATTGACTAACTGTAGTGTTAGAGATTTCTTTCCATCTGAACTTCAGTGTCTTTCAACAGCAAAATAATATAACACATTGTTAAAAGGATGTATGCACTGAACCGAGGGGTGACTGCCTGGTATCCACCAAGCCAGGGGAAATTCATTGTGTGGACCCTGGAGAGCAGGTGTCCCTCCCCCTGAGTCACAGATCAGTCCTGGCACTGCACACCCCATATCACTCTCAGCTGACCCACACCATCCCCCTTTTCCCCAGAATCAAGATTCTGTGGCTGCAACAAAAAGTAATATCTCTTTTCATCAAATACATTGTATAATATTTGTTCATAAATAGTTTGGTCATATTTAGTCAATAATTTGTAATGGAAACATTTTTGAGAATAGTTTACAACAGGACAAGTATAAAGATAACAGATTTCTCTCTGTTTTGCAGTTATAATTAAATTAAAAATTATTTCAAATTAATAAAATGTCAATTT
Source organism: Petromus typicus (assembly GCA_004026965.1). NCBI lineage: Eukaryota > Metazoa > Chordata > Mammalia > Rodentia > Petromuridae > Petromus > Petromus typicus. The sequence continues at coordinate 39,184 of PVIR01007383.1, forward strand.
AAAAATTTTGATGGTACTTTCTGACTTTATGAAATATACCATAATTTGACCCTATCTGTCTCCTCTATTACCCTTTCAGACCCTGCCCTTTCCCTCCCTTGATCCTGTCTTCTTGTCTAACAGTCTTCCTTCTACTTTCATGTCATCTTTTTCACTAAGTTCCACCTAGGAGAGAAAACGGGTGACAATTATCTCCTGGAGTCTGGCTCATTTCACTTGATATGACTCTAATTCCATTCATTTGTTTGCCAGTAACCTGGTTTGTTCTCCTTTACAGTGAAGTAGTGCTCTGTGCTGTACATTATCATGTGTTGTTTTTCCAGTCATCTGCTGACCAGCACCAAGACTGGTTCCATAACTTGGCTATTAGGAATTACACTGCAATAAAAGGGATATACAGGTAGCTCTGTAATGTGCTGACTTTAATTACTTCAGGAATATGCTTAGGAGTGGTTCAACTTACGGAATCATATGGTAGTCTTATTTTTAGTGGAATCTCTAGAATGATTTCCATAGTGACTGCATTTATTTACATTTCCATCAACATTATATAAGGATTCCTTATACCACCTTCCCACACCCTCCCCAGCATTTGTTAAACAAATAAAGATATTTACAAAAAGGATCTACGTACAGAAAATAACGATTTTTTGAATTTAAAAGTTATATATTTTGTTATAAAATATACAAACAGTAAAAGTAAAAGTTATCTCCAAACTTGATTCCTGCACAATAAAATGGAGTGGAGTAATGTGTTCAAGTGCACATTTCTTTGATATACGAAGATCCCTTAGAGTGTTCTGTAACTAATCTTGTGCCTTAAGCGTACGGAGTGATTCCATTTCAGCCACCCTGACTGGACTCCCGTATTCATCTGATGCGGTTCTAAAAAATGGTCTGTAGTCCTTTGACTCTTAGGAAAGCTAGTTTCTTAGGAAAAATCATGACCTTCTTTGTCATCAGATATACACAGATGTCCTCCGTTTTGTTGTGCATGAGAAATATTTAGAGATATTTCTTCAAAATGTGAAGACCTGAAGTTTCAATTTTCACATTGGGAGGTGGTCCTGCATGTAGAGAATTTGAAAAATTCTCTAGAGGAAACATCAAATTTAAGATTTACTAGTCTCCTGCTGCAATCTGATATGCATACCTTGATGCCACCGATACCTTTGCAAATTAAAGGACATATTATTTAGTTTCCAAGAGTGTGATCTAGACTGTATTTGTTTTAATGTGTGAATAATAATATAATTGTACTTTTAACCTGATTGATTTATTTGACTGTTCATCACCACTGTTATTTCTTGTTCAATCTTTGTCAGAAAAGTGTTAAGGAGAAATTTAAAAATTTGATACATTTTCCTTGACTAGTTACCAATGATATTCTTTTCTTCCAACCACAGATAAGAGTTAGTCTCTTTTATGGGCACTTAGACTAGTTTCCACATGCATAAAAATTGTTTTGAGTAGTGGAGTCTCCTCCTAAGTCCATCTTCAGAGTTTATTCACATTCACTAGGTTGCAAAATGAAAGAACAAGATAAGAAACAGCATGGTGAGGAGATCAAGCAGACCGGGCTCCCAGCAGTATGGAGTTAAGGGAAACAAGGATTTGCTTTCAGGATAGGATGTGGTTGCTTTTCTGCTGTGGAATGTATCCTGAGAAGACACCCTTCTGGCCTGCGGTTTCTTCAGGGAGGTATGGAGAAACAAGCAAGACGGTTCTCTGTTGTGGCTTTAAAAGAACAACTGGGTGAGGTTACTGGATTTAAAAAGTGTATTTGTTGGTCTAAATACCAGTGTCTTTCTCTAACCACACCCATACTTTAGATCAGTAATTTATTTAATTTCTAATTTAAACTCATTCTCTGGCATTAAGCAAACTAGGCCTGAGGAGAAGAAGAAAATTACCAAAGCATCTCACATACTTCCAAAACCTTTTGGTGACAAAGGGCTGCAACTTGTTTAGCACATGACTTTGTAGAAACCACAAAGCTTGAAAATACTAATTTTTTCATTAAAATACCAGAAAGCTCAACCCAAGAATTTAAAGCAGTGGTTGTTCTATACTATTCTAAGCTCTATAATAAGCAACCTTGGGAATCAGGATGAAAGCTAATTATAGAACTTCTTTGCTATTGCTATTTCTATTTGCATTTTCAAAACCACAGAAGTAAAGAACACGGACTTTCCTAACCTATCAGCATCTTCCTGTCTTCTGAGTTCTTTGAAGCTGCCATTGCATCTTTTCCTTGACACTGTGTTGTGGTTGAATATTTCTAGTTTAAGGGCTGTTTCTCAAGTGTACTATCTTCCCTTAAAATTCTGAATTGGAAAATTCTTTTACTCAGACTAGTGAAAAGATCAAAATTGTTACAGCACAGAAGGCGCATATTCTCCAGTCTGTTTTGCTGACTGTTTTATCAGTGGCAGCAAAATTCAGAAGAAACTCAGTGACGAGTATAAAATATCTATGTCATTGCTAAATCTTGGAAACAGCCCATATGTTCATCAGCTGGAGACTGGATTAAAAAGCTATGGTTCTTCTATAGAATGGAGTATTACTCTGCCATAAATAATGACATTTGAATCATTTATACTTAAATGGATGTACCTTGAAGACATCCTCATAAGTGAAATAAATAGGTCACAGATGTGTAAATATTGTGTCTTTTCTCTGGTATGAGAAAATAAAGATGTGAATGAGTTTTAGAATGTATGTTATATATTGTGAAATAGAAAATACTCAAAGTGAAATGGGGTGAAGGGGAAAATAATGAGATTATAACAAAAAAAGAAGGAAACAAAGTTTATGTATATAGGGGGTGGGGGTGGTAGGATGGGTAGGGCTATGGGAAAAAATGAGAATTAAGTTGGGTCATATACTGGTACAAATTCTCATTGTTGAATGCAATCATGATGTGTATATGTAATGTACCAATAAAGATTTCAGTTAAAAAATATCTATGTGATGTTCTGTTTCACTACCAAATTAAATTAAATATTATGAGAATCCAGTGTTCAGTGAGGAATACAAGGGCCAGAGGTTTTGCATCACATACCTGAGGTCACACCTGTAACAGGTGAGGATCAGGGATGCTACCACTGGGGGCTGCAATCCAGAATTTGCAATCCTAGGTACTCATAGAACAGGAGAGAAATGGGATACTGTGTCCATAGCCTTAAGTAAACCTGAGTTAGCAAAATTCCGGTTTCCTTAACAACCAGATGTATAAATATGTCCATTACAAATAAGATACTGAAAAATAAAAAGAGAGAGAAACATATTGAATTTGCACAACTAGGTACACGATTTAGTTAACTGCATTACAGCCAGGGAATCTGACAGCATTTCCCATTAGAATCCATGCTGCAACATGGTATTTCACATTTACGCATATGGCCTGTGGTTCAGTGTGGGCATGTCTTTGTTACTCTATCACTGAGTAGTGCAGTGATCCACTTGGCCCTTCCTGTTAGTCTGCTTTTGGTTGTTGTGGAAAAATATCTAAGATACATTATTTATTTAGCTCCTGGGAGGAGAGCGATTCAGTTTAGCTTGCAGGTTGTGAGGTGTGGGGATGCAGGCAGACAGCGCCATTGCTTGTAGGTCTCGGTGAGGCAGATGCCATGAGAGGAGCGCACAGCAGAGCCATGGGCTCACTTCATGGCAGCCTGGGTGCAGACACAGAGAAGAGCCTGGCACTGTGGGGAGACTTCTTCCTTGTACTTACTTATTTGCCTCCAGGCCTGCAGCCTACTCTGTGGTACTTCCCACATTCAGGGAGGGGCTCCCTACCGCTCTACCATCCCCTGTGCCAATCACGTATGGACACACTTTCAACAGGACACGCACAAATGTGCTTTGCTAATTTCCTGGCATTTTACAACCTGATCAAGTTGACCTTAAACTTAACTCTCTCAGCCACTTGCTAAAAGACTTCACATGCCTATCGCCAAAGACCAGTTGGAAAGTTTTCAAGTACAGCATAGGAATGTATTTTACCATAACAATGTGATAAGGCAGCATCAGCCGGATAACTTCATAAATACCTATTGCTGCAGGGCTCACAGTAGCTGTTCAAGTATCGAAGGAGAGAGACCCATATGCCCTGGTAAAAAATCACTGCATGAACAACCTCACAACCATCACCACATGCACATGGGCTACTCCAAAATCTGGCAACCAGGAAGTGTTCTCAAGTTAAAGCAGCTGTATAGTAAAATGTGGCGTGGAGGGTGGCTTGAGGGGAAGTTATGGTTTTTCAAGACTCTTATCCACAATAGAAAGGGTTCGTTCAAATGGACTTGTTTTGAGCTTCATGGATTACGAAACTGTACATATGATAATTTGTATAAAATTATATAAAGCATATAATATAGAGTAATTTATATGCAGAGAATGAGAAGAGTTAAAAAGTTTCTAGAAGGATATACACAATAAATGCTAATGTTTATTCTACCTTCATCTGTTTTCATCAAGTTTGTGATTATAAACAGCAAAAATAAAGATCAATAAATAGTTTCAAATGTAATCTTACAATTATAATTGAATCTGATTCCTTAATTGCTAGTATTTGTTTACACAAATGTCTTTGGCTTTCAGAACAATGGAGAGTTCTTAAATGGTGAATGAAAGACTTTGTTGATTGAGACTAAATGAATATTGTTTATCACTGTGACATCCTAAATATAAAGGAGCCCTTTCCTCATTTCATTTTCTAGATATTACAAGAATTCATCATACTTGTGTCAATCTCAAAGAAGGAAAGAGGCTCCAAGTAACAATTAAAATGGAGTTTCAGAGTCAGATTATTTTTATTTAAAATCTATAAAAACATATGGCATGTCTTCCACCTATAATTTGTAGACCAAGGTCTCATCCAAGTACATATTTAGCACAAGCTCTTTCCATGTGTTTAATCAAAGGGTGCCCACAACTTCTGGTGGTGCTAGTACTTCTGGGAGCTGGCGTCAACATCATTATGGTCAGAGCAGGTAAGTCCCCACTTGAAGGAGGATGTTTGAGGGCTGTTGAAGGGACCACAGTGCACTGCAACCCCCTTCTCTGCCTCATGTTATGAACAATGCCATCTCTTTGTGCCCTTCAAAGTCTATATTATGACTTCGATATGACTGCAAAAGCAAATCTACATTATTGTTATCACCCTTAACTCTAATTTATAAAAAATATAATCTGGCTTTCTTGCCCTGCTAAAGGACAAGCGAAGACAAAACACAATTTACTTTCCTTCAGCCCAGCAGCAGTGCCATAGGCAGAGTGTGGGAACAGTCAGGCTCTGGTTTTGTCCTTGATACTTCTTTCAGTGCCTCTGACCCACGTATCCGTGTCCCTCGGGAACCTTGATGCCACTCTTGGCTGCCTTTCCTGGCAACAGCTCATCCAGCCTCTAAATTTTCTCTGCCTCTCACTTCATAGAATAACTTACTATGCAGAGTCAAAATCAATTAGGACCCTGTCTGAGGGAAAAGAACAAATGAGAATTAAAATGGAAGACAATTTTTAATCTAGAATCTTAAGTTTCCAAATACCAGAAATGCAACCAAAAGTGCCTACTAAGATGCAAGGAATAGGTTGATTAAATGTTAAAAGAAAAAAAGGGATATAAAGTCAAGCAGAAGAAAAGCTAGAGCAGTATTTTATATACAGAATATATAAAGAACTCAAAAAATTCAATAGCAAAATACAAATAACCTGATTAAAAAAGGCAGTGGATCCAGAAAGACATTTTCATAAGGAGACAAATTGCCAAATACATGAAAAAATGCTCAAATTGCTAATCATCAGGAAATGTGAAACAAAGCAAGGTGAAATAAAAGCCACAAAAAGTAGTTAATGCTGGTAAAGATATAGAGAAAAAGGAGCTTCTGCCCAGTGTTGGCAAAAGTATAAATTAGTGCAGACATTATATAAATCAGGGCAGAAGTTTGTGAAAACAATAAAGATGAAACTCCTATACAATCCTGCAAACCTACCACTGGGTATATATGAGAAAAAGAAATGAAATCAATATTTCAAAGGGATACCTCATATGATTTTTATGGTAATAGTCACAGTAGCCAAGAGATAGCAATTTAAAGGTCCAACAATTGATGAAAAAGAAAATATGTTATGTATGTACAATGATGCACCACTTGGCCATGAAAATGGATGGAACCCTGTCATTTGAAGCAACGTGATATAACTGCAGGTGATTTTGTTAAGTAACATAAACCTGGCACAGAAAGGAAAAGAGTGCACCATCCTATGAAAATGAGGAGTCTACAAAAACCGAACTCATAAAAGTATGGAGTAGAATGGTGGTTTCCAGAGGCTGGGGAGAAGGGTGGGCAATGAGTGACAGGAAGAAACTGATTAGTAAATATGAACTTACAGTTAGATAGAAATACTTCCATCGTACTCCTGTCTGTAACTGAGATTTAAAAGTTAAAATAATCTGATGTTGAAACTCTATCTTGGTTATGACAAGGTATTTCTATCTTCTTTAGGTTCTGTGTAAATATTAGATGTTTTTGTGATATCTGAAAGATAAAGGAAGACTATGTAGTGTCACGGAGACATCTGATATCCTTTCTCTTTTTGTTATTCTTTTACCATTGTGCTGGGCACTGACCCCACCAGCATTGCACCGAGGTACATTCCAACTCTATTCATTTGTTTGTCTGTTTGTTTGTTTTTTGAGTAAAGATCTCACTAATTTCTAAGATGTCCAGACTGGGCTTGAAGCTATAACCCCCCTGCCTCAGCTTCCCTGAGGCTTCCTGTCTAACAGGAAGGCTTTTGTGGAGATGGCTTCAGACTTTTCTTGGCCTGCGACGCACAGTGCTAGAGTTCATCCTCTTGCAGTTCATCCCGCTTTTCTATACTCAGCAACCATTCCTTTAGAAATCTTTGTGCTCTCAGAAGCACCCTTGGATCGAAGCCAAAGTCTCGACGGCTTGGCAGATACAAGGATGCCTCGGGCTTTGTGCAAGAAAGTCAGTTCTCCTTTTCTGCTTTTATGATCCCAGACCTCTGGTCACTGGCTGCCCTAATGATGCATCCGAAGAGCTCACACTGGCTTTTCAAACCCTGGGCTTAGATCAGGAGCATCTGTAATCATCTTTTCCTTTCTAGCTAGAATCCAAATTCCCCCTGTGGTGAGGGTAGACCACTAAGACCAAAAAAAGTGCAAAAAGGGAGAAATTTTCCGCCCAGGCTGAGTCGTTTTATAAAAAACAGAGCTGTGTTTATCTCACAGTTCTGGAAGTGGAAAGGCACTTCCTTAGCTCTGGTGAGGACCTTTTGGAGGACAGCATACATGTTGGACAGCTTTCCCTTACTGTGACACAAAGACTGCGACAAGAAAAAAAAGTCAGTTCTCCTTTTCTGCTCTTATAATCCCAGACCTCTGGTCACTGTGAAAAGTTAAAAAAAAATTCACTGCAATCCATGATTTCAAAGGTTTCAGTCTGTGGCCCTACTGCCTCTGGGCTGATAGCCAAAGAACATTTCTTAAGAGGTGGTGCATGGTGGAGAAAACTGCTCATCTCAGAGTACTCAGAAAACTCCCCAAACTGAAAGAAAATCTGAAGCTCCAACATGTCCTTCAAGCTCACATTCCCAAGGCCTAACTTCCTTCCATTAGGAGCCACCTCTTAATAGTCCCATTTGCTCCAAGCCTTTCACCCACGACCTTGGGAAGACGTTTAAGGTTCAAAGCATAATAGCATACAATGGTGGGCACGCATGTGTTAGGGACTGCATTCCCACACAGGAAGTCAAGAGAGTTACGGGTCAGTCTCAGGGTTATAAAGTTTGCTCTTGTCAGAACTAACTCTAAACTGCATGAAAATTACTCTAATGCTTTCTGAGAGACATTTCCTGTACTTAAGGAAGGTCCCACATGGCTCCGTCTCTTAAGATCTCAGAGCCCTCATACTGCCACACCAAGTACCCAGCCTCCAGCACACAAATCCTCTGGAGACAGGCCACATTGAATCAATGGCCTTGTCCCTGTCCTCATCCAAACTTGGGGATTCCTTTCCCACCTTTTGAGAATGACAAGACTATGCCTGATGCTAAATCTCATGTTTAATTTGGTGCAGCACTGACTTTACTCTTTTTCTTTTAACATTTGCAACTGTGATCATGTATTTCACCTGTGTAGTCATGATATCCAAATTAAAGTACTTGACCAATTAGACATTTTTAAAAATGCTCCAAATAAATCCTATTCTTTGCTCACTTTTTAATGGACATGTTCCTAATGATTCAGCTTTTCTTGTTTGTTTCATATAGATATAATTTTGCACAGCATGCCATGTTATATACAAGGCTTTGAGGAACAGTGGAAGTCGGTATACCTCAACTTCAGGAATTTAAATTTAAATTTGAACCTGCCTCAGAGGAAAGACTGGGAGAATGAAACAGAAGCAAATAGAATCACTGTAGTGTATACTATAGTGAGATATATATATATATATATATACATAGTTATAATCCCATAACTATATTCAGTTTTTTATTTTTCCTAACATTAAAAAGTACATTGCAGTGAATGGAACCAATTAATGGGATCCAACAGTATATCTGAGCAAGAAAATTGTTATTACAACACCTTATTCATTTAAAAATTGTTTGTCAGACAACAGAACTATATGAAACACAGCTAAGAGCTGAGAAGAAAACAAAACAGATGCCTCAGAACATTTGGACAGCGGGAGCTTTATTTAGAGAAATGTCATTTTTGTCTGTTTACTCTTATGTTATACACAGTTCTAGTCAGCCAGATTTTTGGTTTCTGTGATGAAAGGCCTTGAATTCTGAAGCCTGGCGGCCTTGGATTCAAGTGAATTAACTCTTCTGAGGCTGGTCTCCTTGGTCTGCAAAGTAAAATTAACTATATTTGGCCACAGAGTAATGAGTTTAAAATGTTAACATATGAAAAATATACTATGGAACTTGATACATAAAAAATAGTCTTCAGTAGTAATAGTGTGATTCTCCTTTCTGTCCCATCCAGAGAAGATTGGAAGCAGAAGAAACTAAGTTTCAAAGAGGAATAGACCAATAGCCTCAATAAGTAACAGCCCAGCCTGACCGGGAAGTACTTGAAAACAAAATAATTTACAAATTCTATAATTGTCACGAGCTTCTGAAACCATCACTGGTTCCCAGAAGCAAAAGCCAGTAAAACCATACTCAGAATATCTCTTAGAAATTGGTTGGCCAGAGTCTTTGGGACTATTTTAGGAAGAGGCCACGATACACATGTGAGCTCTGCAGTCTCTGTCTCAGTCTTATGTGTGAATGCAGGAATGTATAGAGTAAAGCCCAAGCCCCCAGAGAGACTGTATTTGGATACAAGGTCTTGATGGAGATAAGGCTGAAGAATACCATCAGGCTGGAACCTTACTCTGATAGCACCAGTGTCCTTACAGAAGGAAATAAAACTATCCTGGTTAAGCCACCCATTTTGTGGTATTCTATTATGGAAACTTAACTAGGCCAATACAGCGCTGTTCAATTAATTCCTAAAGTACCTTAAAAGGAAGATGCTATTTTAATTTTTAAAAGGAAAGCTGGGGGCAGATAAAGGCAAAGTAATATGCCCAATCTTGTCTGCATGCTCCAGTTATGTCTTGTATTCAGGTAGCCAACCTGGGACTTAGGCTGCTAACCTATAGTGCCCAGTCTTTCCGCCTGTGGTGAAGGACTGTGTTGAGCAAAGATGACTTCTTTGTTGATTACATAGATCTTACAGGAATCGCTAAACTGAAAAAGCAGTTTTTCAAGTGCTTCCACACATGACCACCCAAGGGCATCTATAAATACCACCTGTACCAGTTTCACTGCTTCCAAAAGGAGCTAAACAAGGCAGAGATCAAATAGCCTAGAGCTTGGTGGGGTGGACATTGGAATTTGTTCAAGAGAAGAAATATGAATTATATTTCATTTCTCTTCTTATGCCCTACACAAATTGCCCTACACCATGGCAACGTTTGTATAGACATTTTCATATAAACCATTTTTTTTTTGCAAACTGTAATGTGAGCTAAAGAAAAGATTAATTTTCTAAAATAAACCGGTCTTCTTGAATTTATAGATGTAAAGGGAATCAAACAAACATCCCCATGAGAGGCTGCCTTTCTTTGGCCCATCCTGTCTTTCCCTCTTCAAACCCAGTTTTGGCTGACCCTCAGTGGTATTTCGAGAGAAATGCTCAGGCACAGACTTAGAGATTAGTCCTGAGCAGAATTAAATTCTGATTACACAGTTGAAGATTTTTGCAGTGACGGGGAAACTGTGGTTCACACGGGTAAGGGATTGCTGCTAAGGAGCTCTTAAGTTGTCAAGGTCTGCAGTTTGATGATTACGCGGCATGCAGTTTGGTGATTAAAATCATACACCATATGGTCTTGAATGGGCTCATCTGAGTTTTCTGGATGGACAGTGCCACAGCCAGGTGCCTCGGGGGGGCGGGGGCAGAAAATGGCCTCAAGTAGAATATGGGTCTACATGAGGTCAGTGCAGGAAAAATAACATAACAGCTATTCCCTGAGTCTTAAGGACCTGTAATTTTAGGATTATAGAAATGGCCTTCTGAAATATGTCTAAGCAGACACTTTTTATTGCCTGTCATTAAAGAATGCTCTGAATTCCCAGTATACATATTTAGCTGTATAGTGGAAACTAATACTGTACATAGATATCAAACTTAATGGTGTATTAGAAAAGGAAAATTTTTTGAGAAAAAAAGTTATTGTTGAATAACTCAGATATTTATATTTCTCATTGATGCATGCTAAGGTTAAAATTCAAAAGCCAATATGTTTTGCTTGATGATAGTTATTTTTTCATTTTTTGAGACATAGTCTCACTATGTAGTTCAGACTGGCTTGAACTCACTATGTAGCCTAGGCCCGTCTTAAACTTGCAGTGTTCTTCCTGTCTCAGCCTCCTGAGTGCTGGGATAAACCTATATAGGGTGGAAGACAAAATAGTGTGTATTACTAGGTTATTGATAATATAAATATAATATAAAATGATAACTAACATTTTCTCATTCAATCACAAATATCTACAATGTGCCAAAATGAGGTGACTTCCACAGTGCTCAGAAAATTACAGCAGAGAACCCAGGAGACCCCTGGCCCTGTGGAGCCATGTATTACTGGAGAGAAATGCATAATAATCAATGAGCACAAATTAGGAAGTCATATTGTATGAGAAGTTCTGAAGCAAATGTCTAGATACTAAGAGTGATAGCATGGTAAGATCTGGAGTGTTGATGGAAAATAGAGTGGTTGTCCCAAAATAGTCTCACGAGCAAAAGGTGAGCAGCAAGAAAACAGGGAGATGATGTAGGAGATGAAATGGACAGAATAGAGAGAGGACATTGTCAGGTGAGATGGGATGTTGGATTTGATTGGATTGAATATACTCTATTGTGTGCTGGGTGAGAAGCTATTGATGGCAGTTCAAGGAAAACTGATAGAATATAATTTATATTTTTACAAGATAATCTCGGCAGGTTTTGGAGCAAGAGACAAGAGCCCATGAGGCAGAGCAGGAGCACTGAGGGGTTCACTGGTTATGTGAGTTGATGGCTTGAAGCACGTATGGGGTGAAGATCTAAGAAGTGTCAGTTCAAAGTTTAATTTGAAGAGAAGCCATTAGGATTCTCTAATATCTAAGAAATAAAAGGAAAAATAAAATCCAGATTATTTTATAAATTGTACCATAATAATTTTGTGAATAGGATTTTTTTATCTGTATCAAGTGACAAGGCATTTGGAACTGGATGTAATAACTAGGAGCAGGAACCATTTGGCTGGTCCATCCGAAGGTCATGGGGAAGCTGATAGGCTAGATCATGAACCCACCTAGTGATCTGCAAGTAGCACTGAAAAGATAAAAGAAGAGAAATACAAGGTGAATGTATCTGAGAACATCTTACATTGTAAAAAAGACACACAAAACAGTGCTTATATATATGTAGATCAGGATGAAATTATTATTAGTTTAGATTAAAAAATTAAAAGCGCCAGACATTGCATGACTTATAGGGTAACACATTAAATTACACTGAAAACAGAGGGATAATACAAAGTTCTTTGTAATAAAAGTCACTGATCCTTTGGCATAGTGAAGAGGTATAGAGAAGAGAATCTAATAATTCTTCTGACCCATATGAATTATGGACACAGCAACTTTTGGGCAGTGAGTCATTATTTTGGACTTTTAAAGAGACAATGCAGTTTTAGTGTATACATAAGAAACAGCTTGAAAAGGCAGGTAAGACTCAATATGCAGTTGTTTCCTCTTTTAAGGGAAATCAGGTTTCCTATTTCAAATCTGACCAAGATACTACAGTGGTGAATCTGGGCCTGGAGTCTGACTATGGGCCGTAAAGTCCATTTTTACTGAACAACCACTATATCCTAAGAGTACATTGACTTCATGCACGATGCTTTTGGATAGTGGAAAATTGTTGTCTTTGGACTTGTGGAGGGAATGATATGTTCTAAACTGGAAAAGTCATGTGAAATTACAGAATTCTGGGCCCACAGTGTTAGCACCATGGGGTCTGGGAGGCCTCCATGAGTGCGAAGCAGGGATGACCTGAAAACTTTGGCTCAGAACAAATGAAAACCAAACTACTGAAGTAACAGATTGCACAGTTACCTCTCTGCTTTCTTTTTCTAAACTTTCTTGGAAGTGACCTTCTACTTCCTAGAAAAGCAGAGGTGAATACAGAGCCTTTCAAAGAGAGTTTGGGTGGTTACGCCAGAAATGTGAAAGGAAAAACAAAAGGTTGGTGCTTTTTTTTTCTGGTTTCATTCCAAAATAGGTTTCTGAGACTCAGTCCCTCCCCAAATCAATACTTTTGAAAGATAAAACAATTTTTCTTTGTGAAAGACATTTTTGTTAAAAGCAGCTAAGATCCTTGAGTACTGACAGTAGGCTTGAGGAAACAGGAAGTAAAGTTTTTTCCAATACTGTTATGAAAAAGAACAAGAGGTCTTGCAGCTGAGCATCACAGAGGCTTGATGGGTTGGACTTGGGAGGAGGACGGGGGGAAAAAGAGGGATCCTGATTTGGGGATTGGCATGGCTATAGGCTTGGGCCAAGCAAGGTGCGAAAGCCATGGACCACGTTCAGAAGAATGGAGTTGGTACGCAGATCGAGCACAGGTGATCACTAACTCCAGGAAGTCAAGAAGAAGCCTTGACAGCATCAGCTCAGACTGATGGAGGCCCGCAGCGCATGAGGGGAAAGGGCCACACTGTGTGTTCCGAGTAATGTTTGAAAGAGTCATGCAGTGACAGCCACCCGGATCTATTAAACTGAAGATCATGGAACAGGAGTGTGCTGCTATCTACCCTTCGGTATCGGGACTTGTCCTTTTAGAAGATTAAAATATTCATCCGCGTTTTATGGTACTTATTTCAGAATCTTTGAAAGCTTATTGCGAAACATCCTCACTTCAGCTATAGGTGAGTCAGGTGGGTCAGGACCGTGGCGGAGGCTCCACTCCAGTCTACATCCACTGCACAGTTTGCCTACTGTCTCTTTGGCTCTAGGTCAAAGAAGGAGACTGAAGAAGGAGAAATGGGCACCGGAGAAGCTGTAAGAACAGCAGTATGAACACTGGAGTGGACATTTTTGCAGAAATGAAACACACATTTCAGATTGCTAGTTTACCCGTTTAATGAATTTGATCTTAAAACTTTTTAAACTTACGATGTTTCTCTTTCTATCCGTGTAATATAAAATGACCTTTTCTTTGACAAGGACTTTAAAATATTAGTCTAAGGTAGATATAATTAAAAGATAAACAGACTTCCTTCTTAATCATATGATGCATAATAGACACTATTTGTTTTTCTTTCTTTGCTATTGAGAGTTATCTGCGTTGTGGTGACCTATCCTGCCCCACCCTCCGAAGCCATTAGAGGAGGTGATTATGAGTTGACCAGACACAGTGAAGAGACACAGGAAGCGCTGGGTTAACTGGCGGGAGCCACGTTAACTTCTCCCCTGCAGCAGCTGAGTCCGGGACAGGTTGCTTATCAGGTTGATGATTGGACAAGTTTCAGTAGTGCAACTACAGTTAATTGTTGGGAACTTTGCATCTTAAGGAGATATCAACAGTTGCTCTCTCTTCCTTTATTTTTCTTTCATTCTCTCTTCCTGCCTTGGAATTCTGGCATTGCATTGGGGTCCTTGGCTTTTAGAATTGAGGTTTAATTTATCAGAAATTCCGACTTGCCCAGTTATCCAAAGTAGGACACTTCATATGGCATGTGGGATCCATGAGGCTTTACTGCTGGACAGTGAAGTACTATTTCTGCCACTTGACAGGACTTTGGTTACCTTCAGAACAGCTGCTTTTTGTGAAATGGGTCTCTGTCCATTTGTGTAAGTTTGCAGAAAGTTCTAAGTGCTTTTTTTTTTTTCCTAGTGCCAGAATTAGAGAAAGCTTGAGTAAAACTCCTACTTAATTCTAATACACTTAATATTTCCATAGTAAATTAATTTTGTAAAGAAATTATTTTGAGCCCTTTAAATTATATTTTTCTCTACAAAAGCACAATGCTTACAAAAGTATTCTGTAGCCCATCAATAAAACTGACAAGCTGGAGTCAGTGTAGCTAAGGAACACATTTTAGACCCTTCCTAGGACTGGTGATGAATCTATAGCCATTCCACCCTGCTTCATCAGATCCTGCTCACTGCAGAGCTCATGCAGCTACCGTCATTGGGTTGAGATGAAAGAGACAGTTGCCAGACACCTGCCAATAGAGAAATAATCTTATATTTGCATATTGTTCTGTTCTAATTTTTAATTCAATAGAATCTATGATTTTTATTCAATTAAAAATAAGTTTAATGAAATACTTGTTTATGAAATAATGAAATACAGCTGAATACCTAATGATAATCAGATGATGAAATAAATGATGGTTTATCAATTTAGCTCATAAAATGGTGACTAGCAAGTGACACAGGAATAAAAAAGGTATAATATTAGAAAAGGAAATAGAAAAGAAATGATACATTGTGGTTACAAATATTAAAATTATGAAAATATAAGTTTAAAGAAAGAAACTGATGTATTCATTGAAAAAGCAGAACAGATCTTGAATATTTTCTTTCAAAATTTATTTTTGTGTACCTTTTGATGTCATGAAGACAAACAACATTGTTTATATTACTATCTCTGTCAAAAACACATGAACTGAATCTAGACATGAGGAAAAAGACACTATCAAGACAAGGGATTGTTTTACAAAATTATTGCCCTGTACATTTCAAAATTACCAGAGCAATGAAATTTTAATTTATTTTCACTTATAAAAACTTTCAAGCACAACTTAGTAGTCAGTTGTTTTATTTTAACAGTAAAAATGTAATATGTAAATGTTGACACAATAAAGAAAAATCTCTGTTTAAGGGGAAATGTTATTGAATATTTTTATTTAAATACCTTCATTTTAAATATTAGAATTTAAAAATTTGAAATTTTGTTAATTTTTCATTTAAAATTGTAATGTTTTATAGTCCAAGTTTATAGAGATGAATGAAATTGCTGTGTAGTTCTCTTATGTTTATTAGAAAGTTTAACAATTTTAATGTTTCTATAATAATCCTGGAAAAGAGAATTATAATGGTTTGACAATCTATTTATTTTCTCTTTGCTTGTCAAAGAGAAAAAATTTAGCACCAAATTTGTAATATACTATAACTTAAAAGACATCAAGGGGCTGTCTTTCTTACTAAAGCAGCTAGAATTTTTCATTTTCATGTAATATGATATAAAAATGCATTTAAAATAAAATTCAAAACAAAGCGAAAGAGAAACAACAGTAGAAATAATGATAAGAAAAACTAAAACAAAGGGGGTGTACTACCTCAGTATATGGCAGCAATGGAGAGCAAGACTCCTGTTGTTATTCTTGTTGGATTGAAACTTTCTTTCTAAATGAGGCATGAGATCCAATTCTACCATTCTTTACCATAAAGAATGTAGCTGCCATTTTCACTTTGCTTGTGAAACCTGAATCTTGAACTATTTCAACTAGTGCTAAGAGTGTGTCTAATAGATTAAAATTAGATTTCCCTACACATGTCCTTTGCACTGTTGGCTATATTTACTCTGAACTATAACCAAGAAAAATCTCATCCTAGCACCTTATTAAAAGACTATTATTTTTTTTTTCTTCTTTTGGATAAGATATAATTGAAGGGAAAGCCTCACGGCTCAGAGTGACATGCACTACAGCTGTGATTGTTTCTCCAGTTGTCTTGACAGGTTGAATTGAAAGTGTCCTTTCTTCTCACTGAGAACATCTTCAGATCATCCATTCAGAATTACTATTGGTGGTAGGAGTTGGGCTGTGAGACAAAGTGAAGATAAATTGGTCTCCACAGGAATTCAACTCTGACTTGGGATTTGCTCTGTTCTAATCAATGAAACTAATGACCTAGGTGCTCTGTAGTTCAGGAAGCCCCGGATTGCTTCCAGAACCGGGCCAGTTATTTCAAGTGGTAATCGAGTTACTTGTCATTACTCATTCTTGAATATCAGAAAATCATGTCTATTCATGCCCATATTTTTTAAAATACCGATTTCATGAGTATGCCCAGCATTTCCCTACTAAATCCAAAAGAGCGAGCGAAGAATCTAGCTCAGTGACGCTGTACATGTCATATAAATGCAAGGTTCTGGGTTTGATCCCTGTACCTAACAAAACAAAACACAAACACAAATGGGCCCCACGGAATTATGTCATGTTGACCTCGAATACCTAGGACAAAATGCAAAACTTTCCTAGAATCCTTTTCTTTATGAGTAGATGGCATTTTTACCCCCCAATTTGCATTTTTCTTGGTGACACAAAGCAGTTTATCATTCCTAGTATAAGAACTGAAGTCTGTGTTTTGAAATGTGAAATATATTACTGAATTGCTTGTTTGTGAACCTGAGATTCTTCTCATCAGAAACTACTCATTAAGGTGCTATTTTGTGTTGGATTCGATACCAGGTACTGAAAAGAGGCAAATGTCACAGTGAAAACAATGGAAAGATTGCAGGGGAAAGATAAGTAACTCTACTCATGGTGCCCTTTACATTGATTTGCCTTCTTTAAAGAGTGGCTTGACAAAACTTGAACTACAGAGCTCAAGATAAACAAATAGATCTATTGATTTTAACAGGATTTGAAACTAGCATTTGAAACTGGGCTGATCTCTTAGTTCGTAGAAGCCAGTCTCTAAGGTGAGTTAGAACTCCAGGAAGGTGCAAAGCAATCCTGTCCTAATCGTGATCTTTATTCCTGAAGGAATATATAGGACATGGGTTTGCGTTGCTTTGCTTTGGTTGCTTCTACCTTGTTCATTAGCTCTGATCACAAGATGAGATTTCATTATTGTTTTGAAACTATTAATATATTTTACTGTATTCCTCTTTACTCTGGGACTAGATACTGAATTCAACTTCAAAACTGCTTTCTGTGAGGATAGTTTTTAGTTTTGCTTGTTTAATTAAATTTATTTTAATTGACACATAAAAATTATACAGATTAATGGGATACATGATGTTTTGATACCTGTATACATTGGGTTATATTTAAATTATATAGAATGTATATAACTCCCCAAATATATATCATTTCTTTATTTTATTGTGTATTTATTGTGTCCTTACACAATGAAGATATTAATGCAATACTGTCTTTTCCCCTATGATTCAGGCTCCTGTCCTAGTGTCTGGCTTATAGAGTGAGCTCACAAAATTCTTTTATTGAATGGCATAAGATGAGATATACTTATCTTTGAATTGAGTATCTTAAGGCCTACAAGGCATGTGAATTTAAAGTCACCTAATGTCATTCACAAACATTGTGTTTGGCTTTGCTCCCAATTCATCTTACAAGATTATAGGTGTCCTGGTGGTTGGCACACCTATCTGATAAAAACAGCTGGCTCAGCACCTTTTTTGGTACTTTCTTCTAATGCAACAGCTCTGTCTTGTCCTTTTCTCATAATGCAGCCAAGAAGATGAATGAGACCCATGGAATTTCCATGTGTCTCCATGTCAAAGACCCTCCCACAGATGGTTGAAGTTGCTGCTTCCACCAATCTTACTGCTTGAGACCAGTGAAGGTTTCTTTACATAAACTTGGAGAACATCTTGCTACCCAGATGCATATAATATACTGTGGTTGTAGGCTAGATTGAAAAAATCTCCTTCTATACAAATTCCAGGTACATGACATACAATATTATATTCTCCTACAGAACAGTAATGCAAGCTAGAATATTATTATTTCATCTTCTTTTTTCTAATCACACAGGAAAACATGTTTGTACCTATCAATTTTGGAAAAAGCAATTCAAAATGTCCCTGGCTAACTACCCCACTAATGGCCATGAGGCCTTACAGCTATTCTTGTTCTTCTTTATAAATGCACATCTGAAAGGAGGAAAGACTGCTGGAGTATAGCAGCTAGCTTTACCATTGCTGGACACAATCCCCAACAGCTACAGCTTACACAGTGAGAGGTTTAATTTGGGGTTAGGAAATTTAGAAACTATGTGGCTGGCACTAAAGCAGGAACATCACAGCCCAGGAGCATGGGGGAGGACGCTGCAGAGCCCACAGTGGCTGAGGAACCCAGCAGGGAGAGTGCCGCCAGAGCAGAATGGAAGGGACCAGGCACAGACCCCAGGCCACACCTCTGTGACCTGCAAGGCACACTCAGATGTGTGAGCCACCAATTCCCAGGGAAGATTTCAAGGACATTAAAACTTACACTGCTAACTGCCACAGAGTGTGGACAACCTTTAAAAGCAACCAATGGCTGGAGGAGAGGTCATCAGATTTGCCATCCTTCAAATCATGCTATCATCACTAAAAGTGGGGCATTGTCTCCCAAGCACCCAAAGTATTTGGGAAATTAAATCGGGACTGTGCTAAATATTTGTTGTTACATAAGCATTTCTCTCCAAAAATTGAGAAATATAAATCACTTTATTTAATTTCATTTATTTAGAGATACAGACATCCTTTGGTAATGAAAGCAAAACTGGAGACTATTTGATTTCTGGTTTCTGGGCTTAGGTTTACTTTGTTTCATGAGAAAGCCAACAGTAGTTTAACAATTAGTGGTTTTCCCCATGCTCTACTAATATTATCTTCTTTCATAAAACTGGCTCTTATGGCCCAAGCTGTGGGGAAGGATTCCTGAAAGTTCAGTCACTGTTGCCACTCTTGCCTCTGCCATTGCTGTGCAACCATCTTCCAAAGTAAATGTTGTAAACACTTGAGAATAAAATGCTCTAAATTCAAACTATTTGTTTCCACAAAGGAATAGCAGATCATAATGAAAAGAGGTTTATAAAGACATATATTTTGACCAAGAAAGTTGCTCGTAATCTTCTCCCCCCACATGATTCACTCGTAATTGTATGATTTTCATTTTTAGGAGGTATTTTTGAGGTTTTTGTTCTTTTGTAGTACAAAATGTAAAACAATCCAGCCAGTATTCCAATTCACCAATCATAGAGTAGAAAGCACTCAGTATGTTGTCTATGGAGCTACTTGTACTACTCATTATATTTTTTTCTAAAAATGTGTTTTCATCTTTATGAGAATCTAAATATTTGAGAACAGTAATTGTGTCTAATAGAATTTTCCATTCTCTCAAATATCTAGTGCTCTGCCTTACAGCCAAGAAATCTCAATAGATAGATATTAATGAATGGATGAGTGGCTGGAACATTCTTAATAGAGGAAAAGGGACATGTTGCTCTGCTACAGGATTTCTCTTCTTCCCTCACTAATCTTGTATATTGTTTTTCATGTCAGATTTTAGCTTGGAAAATGACATAATAAAGAAAACAGTAGGGATCAAAAGTTGGGAAGTTGTTAGATGCATTTGTCTTTTCATGAAATATTACTTTGTCGGGGATCAAACTAACATTTCTAAGCCTTTCAAGGAAAGAAAATGGTTAAGAGTATTAAAGATCAGGTCAAACTCTTCATTGGAAGAAGGATAAAAACAAACACGTCCCCTTTAGGAAAGGACAGCTTGTCAAGAGCTTAAAGTAAACTTGAGCCAACAGCTCTGAGTGGGAGGGGGGAAGGGTGATTTAAACAACATAGTGACAAAGAAAAAGTTCTCATAACACTACTGACTCTTTTCCAAATTTTCCTGTAGCCTTCCTCTGTAAGGAATATGTTCCCTACATTTCAAGCAATACACTTTGCTTTTAAAATATACAGTGACCGCCAGCCAAGGGGAAAGCTGAAGTAGAGACATTGTACAGTGACCTTAGTGCCAGATCCTTAATGTATGTTAAGAAAGTTAATACCAAGTAGAGCAAAGAGGGCGACAGCCAGGTTTAACAGGGACATGGTGGAAAATAAAGTTGTGAGGCAAGCCAAATATAATTTCTCCTGTGACTTTTTCCAGACAGTTCTGAAACACACCTTTCCAGCACAATAGTCATTGAATCCAATTATGTATTTTTAGACTCCACTGAACCTTATTTTCCCCCTTTCTCTTTCCAGAAAATTCTACATGTCTGGAAAGAATAGCAATGAAAAACAGGAACTGAAATATCTGTATTCTGCTCCTACTGGGCAGGTTTCAGTTAATTTCCTCTGTTTTTATGACACTTTCCTGTTCTTCTACTCAAGACCTTCAATACAACACCTCACCAAATAGAAATCATAAAGGAAGGAAAATCTAATGAGAGTCTGACTAAAGTTTTGTGTCTGATCACCTGAATGAACCAGAAGGACCCTCGGGAGCAAAGGTTTAGACCTCGAGTAGCCAGAATCTCTTCTCACTCTCTGCATGTAGACGCTCCTGACTTTGATACAACTATCCCACTGGAGCTTGACTCTACAACCCAAAGGCAAAGGAAAACATGTGGCCCCAGATCTTTAACTCACTTTTCCTCTTTTGATTTGCCTCTCAGGTCCATTTTATTCAGTGCTCCCCAGGAAAACTGGCAGGCAATTTTGTGAGGAAGGAAAAAAAAATGTTTATTCAAAAATAGCTCCAAAGGAGACAGAGAGGCTTTTTACTTAAATCTCTGCCTCATCTTGTCAGATCAGCAAGAGGTTTTAGTGCATGGAGTGAGAAGAGAAATACAGTGAGATACTAGACAAGGAAATGTTCACGTTCTTTTATTGCAGAACAATTCTAAACTCTCTTCCTATGAAAATGAGACAGACACTCACCTCTTGAGGCCAGCATTTGCATTTTCCTTTCAGTCAGATGTGGTACTTTTCTAATAATGGTGGGTTTTGTTCATCTCAGCCGAGGAGGAGGGTGTGTGGAATTTTTTAGTTTATGTTCTGAACATGTGAAGTTAGAGCAGCTTCTTTTCACAAAAAGAAAAAAGAATCATCCTACTTAAAAAAAAAAACCATTTTACTCCCTTCATTATACATTCTTTAACCATCAGTGTAAAATCCATCATTTTTCCCAGTAAGAAAGCAAATGAGGAGTCACTGCTTTTGATCTGTTTTATCCATGAAATGTTGACAACCAGTTATGGACAATTTTTTTTTTTTTTTTTTTTTTTTTTTTAGGTTTTTGGAGACAGGGTCTCGCTTTGTGGTTCAGGCTGGCCCTGAGCTCAGCCTCAAACTCACATCACAATCCTCCTGCCTCTGCCTCCCGAGTGCTGGGATTACAGGCGTGAGCCACCACGCCCGGCACTGTGGTATGTGGTACTGGTTGCTGCTGGGCGTGGGTCTC
>PVIR01007384.1:0-61197 GCA_004026965.1 Petromus typicus
AAAAAAAAAAAAAAAAGAATACTTAAAACATAATTTCTTTCACTAACTAGCAATTAGATAAGTCTTGTGAAGTACTGTAAAGTGAGTTTTGAAGACAACACATTCAAAATTAACTAGATCCTCCTAGTGGTGATGCTTTTCTCTTTTGCCAGTTGCATAGTTCCCAGGCCCACAATACATCCTGAAACAACAGACTGTATGAAACCTATGCATGTCATTTTTTACTCTGTGGTGCTACAAAGGAACACAATTAGTATGCACTTCCATGTTCTATGCCCAAGTGCCTTCCTTCATCCCTATTCTTGTGTTCTGTAGACACTATTAAATAAAATAAACATAAGCATGTGATACCATGCCAGCCTATCCAATAATAAAGATTGTTGTTAAGCATTTAAGTCACTGGGCAAAATCATGACTCACACTGCAGGTGAGATGGAGCAGGGTGACATGAGATTTTATTAGTAGAGAGTCCAATTTAAAGCTGAGGGAGAGTTCCTCACTTTTGTATATTGGTTGACTTCAGAAAACTGAAATTGAATAAGAGGGATTTATTCACGATGTGAATAAACACCAGTAAGCATTTCAAAATCCCTGAAAGGAACTGCAGCATAGACACTGCTTCATTCATCTCATCAGTTCGTACCTAGAGCAGAACCTAGAATGTGCAGTGTCTAGTCAGCCTTTGCTCAATTTTTAAAAAAATGAATATATGACAAGATTGCATCCAAGTCAATATGACTGATTCTTTCCCATTGGAAAAGGGACTCCTCCTGCAGTTCATTCTGAGTTTACATTGTACTCTCAGGTAGGGCACTGAGGCAGAAAAGTTGCCTTGCTTAACTCACTAGCAGTGGTCAGGCCACATTTTATTCCTAACAAATAATTTTGAAAGATATTTTTGTCTTGGTTTAACCCAGTCACAGAATACCTGTGTACAAATCTATATACAATGGACCTTTAACTTATAAACTCCCTTTATTCCCAAGTGCTGGTTGTAACTCAAGTTGGTTAACTGCAGGTTCAGACTGCCCTATTTCTTTCTGCTGTACATAAGCAGATCTCACTGCTCTTAGAGAGACAATAGCCCAGAATTTCTCAATTAACCTCATGCAGGAAAAGATGTTGTAATGTTTCAGAATTTTTTTTTTTTTTTTGAGACAGGGTCTCACTTTGTGGTTCAGGCTGGCCCTGAGCTCAGCCTCAAACTCACATCACAGCAATCCTCCTGCCTCTGCCTCCTGAGTGCTGGGATTACAGGCATGAGCCACCACGCCCGGCACTGTGGTATGTGGTACTGATTGCTGCTGGGGTGATTCTCCATGCCCAGTATTGTTATGTGGTTACTGTTGGATCGAACCCGAGCCCTTGCACTTGCAAGACAGGCGCCAGAACCACTAAGCTATATCCCCAGCCCCCTTCCAGAATTTTTCATCTGAGACCATTCAGAAGCACAAGCATCCAGCATCTGGGTTGTAAGTCAAGACAGTTTGTAAGTTAAAACTAAATTCTAATTCTAGCCTACATTGTTCCTATGTCAGGTCGGTTGTAACTGGAGTGCTACCATATTGGGGCTTTCTAGAGGAACAGATTCAATACAAAATATACAGGGATTCATGCAGTAGGATGGCAGGATCAGAATCAAAGAACCTCCAGGGGCCATCCACCAGATGAGAAAGAAAAAAAATCACCAAAACTCCCCAGAGAACTACTGGATCCAGCAGCAAAAACTTAGGACCTAAAAATTCACTGCAGCATCACCAGTAGGCATCTGTGTTAGACAGCTGAGTAATCTGCTTTGGAAGAGATTTAGCACTGCAAGTAACCAGAGAGGAAGACCAAACCTCTCTAAAGAAACAAAAAACTTCCCTCTTCTTTCTCTTTTTATTCTGTTGAGGTTACAAGTCTATTTACTGCTTCTGCTCACATTCAGGGTGACTCTTCCCCTGTTTGTTGTCTACATGTCATTTATCCAAAGACACAGTCAGAATTTCACTAAATTGCTATTTCTCATATGAATCCAATTGATATATCAGAATTAAAAATTACAGTATCAAAAATGGTGCCAGTGGGCTGGAGGTTTAGCTCAGTGGATTCAGTGCCTGCCTTGCCAGTGCAAGGGCCCAGGTTCAAGCCCTGGTAACCACATACAACAATGCAGGGCATGGAAACTCACACCCACCAGCATTCAGAACCACATACCACAGTGCTGGGCGTGGTGGCTCACACCTGTAGTCCCAGCACTTGGCAAGCAGAGATAGGAGGATTGCTGTGAGTTCACGGCTGACCTCAGGGCCATCCTAAACTATAAAAGTGAGACGCTGTCTAAAAAAAAAAAAATGGTGCCACTGACTATGAAATGAATTTTATGATATTCATTTATACCTTTATATTATTCTTAAATTATGGCCACTACTGCTAAATTTTAGTTATTCTTAGTTACACACTAGGTACTTAAATATTACTTATTTTATTTTATATATGATACAAATTAAAACTGTACTTATTTTATTTCATGATGACATAAATCCAAAAATTTAAATAATCATAAACCACTTAGCACTCTTTTATAGAGTAAATTTTACATGTGTTTCAGGAACACATGTGTTTATACTTATGAAAATTAAAATTTAAGAAGGATGTCGGGTGCTGAATTGCCACCATCACTAAATTCTCATGTTGAAGCTGTAACTCCTGGTTTCTCCCAAATACAACTGTATTTGGACACAAAGTCTTTGCAAAGGTCACAAGATTAAAATGAAGTGTACCAAAGGCAGAAAGACTAACATCCTTATAAGACAAGGATAGCTGAATATAGATACATAAAAGAAAGAAAATGTGATCATCATGAGGAAAGATGGCCAGGCAAAGGTAAGGAAAGAAGCCTGAAGTGGATCCTTCCCTCATAAACCTCAGAGCCTATTTATACTTTAATCTTCAACTCCTGGCCTTAAAGTCCTGTGAGAAAGCAAACTTCTGTTGGGTAAACACCCAGTAAATGGCACTTTATAGATACAGAGGTGAAAGTGTGTCATTACAGGTTTCTCATTATAATGTTTAAAATTTTCTCTTTTTTATCATGCTTTTTCCTCTTCAATAGATAATAATACCAAGTAACTGAGAAAAACAGTCCCAAAACCAAGATCTTAGTTTGTGTAATGTTCATTGTTAGGTTCTAGTCTGTGTGAATTTCCTTTTTGTCTGATGTGTGTTCAGCCACTGGCCAATCCACACAACATTAATGTGATGGCAATGGCTTTCATGCGCAGTGAGTCACATTATCAGGCATCAATAAAATAGCAATTTTTCCTAGTAATACAAATTTTTGGATATAAGAACATTGTTAATACAGTGAGAAAGCCATTAACATATACAATAGTTTTGCTTTATTAACATTCTTGTTCTTATTAGCAATTTTGATCTAATTTAAGTGATGTCCCCATTACAGTGCCAAATTGTATTTTCATTAATACAATGAGGAAGCCATTAATATGAAAATTGCTCATTCAGAATTACATTAGTGAAGTGCTTATCCTATTATCACTAAGCTGATTCTAACCTAGGTGCTAAGCAGTCCAAATTGAAGCATCCCATAACAAAGAGGTCATCATAGTTCTTCATGAGGTTCACACTGCTTTTCTTATGGCTCACTGACATCTTTTATTATATTATTAATAAAAGTCAAAAAAACTAATATCAATGTCCCTCCTAGTTTGTTTCTGAACTTATATGTTTTAAACAATAATATATATATATCACAATTTCACATTTGAATATCTTATCCTTGCAGAATATTAGAATATTAATAGATAATATGTTGAATTTGGATTTGTTGGTTGTAGATGACAGAATCTAAGTTCATACTCTCACGCAGAAAACATACAGAAAGGTGGCAATGACATAGTTCACAAAATTTATACAGAAACTGACTTTGAAAACAGTTGATTTGTAAAGATCCTTAGAAAAGAAAAGGATTCATCTACTTCCCATCAATAAAACAAAATATCTAAAGCTGGATAGATTTACAAAAAAAAGTCTCATTCAGCCTCATTTTGTAAATTCAGTGCCCCATAGTCCCGAGACCAGTTTGACTCCGATGTCAATGTGTGATGGATGAGTTGTGAAAGGGAAAGACTGAATTCCTACATTGGAATTCAAGGAGCAATTCAGGAGGTGGGAATACAATATCTTAGAATAACTTCCTCACTTGATTTGTTAAACCTCCCATGAAGATCCCTCATTCAAGCTTTCACTATCTCAACACCACCACCCTGAGACCAAACTTCAGGAACATCCACTGCATCCAAGCCATTAGGGTACTGATCATTCTAACAACAGCACCCGGGTCGATGCCTTCTCTACAAGTGTTCTGATCATCCTCCTGTTTTATCTAATCAGCCTGCAAGTCTCAGCTTCTGTGGCCAGGCATCTCAGCTTTGGGCCTGTGCCAGATGCCAGCTGTGCTGAAATAACAGTCACAATCTTTTTACTTCAGTATTAAATAACAACACCATGCAAAATAGGGGAGAGGAGATGATCTCCTACTGCTACATGTGGTATTATTAAGAAGTAATGGAACAGAGAGGAAAAAAAAAGTCTGCTAGGATTATAAAATGTTTGCTAAATATTCTCCAACACAGAGAAAGTATGGTAGGGATTACTTCCAATCTACATCACCCAGATTTTAAAATGTCAGTGTTCTCTGAATCATAACATGAAATGTGGTATGTGAACTTAAATGATGACATTTTAAATTTTCAAACTTGTAAATTATTGGTTTCCAACTCTCCAATTCTTCTCTCCCTACTAAAATCAGAACCTTCCAAATGGCAGAGCCTCTGCCAAATTAATTCTCAGGTGTATCAAAGTAAGACAAAGCCCATCACTAAAGGGAGAGGTGTGAGACAAAAGCAAGAAACGAACATTGTCTAAGCCATAGACATTCTGTGAATTCTGTTGCCACAGTCTAATTTGGGCAGCAGAGACACAAATGATTGGTAGAATGAACATCAGTATTGTTAAAATTTAAAGCTGATTCTTATTGAATATATGACATTGTAAATATATTTATTTTACATGTGTATATATCAATTTCTTTGTCTATAAATGAGAAAATCGATGCCAACAGCACAAGCACAATGTTGTAAAACTATCTAGAGCCTATAGAGCAATAAGACATGAAGGCTAAAGTCACAACACTTGGAAATACAAGTAGGTGAGGTAAGTGTAGAAAAAAATGCTTAAGTCAACCACAAATAAACAACCACAGAGTGATATTAGGAGAGAACAGGGCTATGAAGTAAGAAGGAAACCTAGAAATAACAGCTAAGAGAAGAAACCATGTATCCATTTAATAACAACCAGAAAATAATTGAAGATATTATCAGTTCCAAATAAACTACTCTGTGTTTGTCCCAAGAGATGAGGGACTTGTTTTGCATTAAAATATTCAGAACTACTATAAACATGGGTGTACATAGCAGCTCAGTTTGTTATTGCTAAGTCTTTGAAGCAACCCAAATGTCCATCAACTGGAGACTGGATAAAGAAGATGTGGCTCTTTTATAGAATGGACTATTACTCTGCCATTAAAAAGTATACAATTGAGTCATTCATACTCAAATGGATGTACCTTGAGGACATCCTCATAAGTGAAATAAACAGGTCACAGATGTGTAAATATCATATCTTTTTTCTGGTATGAGAAAATGGGTTGTAATATATGTATAGTTGATATTGTGAAGTAGAAAATATTTAAAAGGAAAGAGAGTGTAAGGGTAAATAATGAGGGGAAATGAATGTGGTAATACTAAATAAAAAAGAAAACAAAGATTGTGTATATAGGGGGTGGGGGATTTCAGGGTGGGGGAAAAGGGAAACAATGAGAATCAAGTCACATCATATTCTGGTATAAACTCTCAACGTTGAATGCGATTATGAAGAGTATTCAGAATGTACCAATAAAGATTAAAATTAATTTTTAAAATATTCAGAACTAAAAACACTCTTGAAACTGAGAAAATAGAAATGATCTTAGTTGGGAAGGAGAAGAGTAGGAAAGTATACAAACGACAAGGCAAACTGAGACTATCATTTGTCAAGAGTGGGTTTGAGCATCTTGGAAACCATGGCGGGAGGGCAACAAAATACATTATAGAAAACTATAGAATTAGGACAAATTTCTTGAAATTATTTTTACTTCAATCTCTAGCAAACAGAATCTGAACTAACTTAAAATTTAAAAGACGAAGACCTCCTAAAGTAATCTTTTCCATGTGTTTTTTTCTTTTTATTTTTTTGAAGAAAAACTTTATCCACTAAATGGAAACCAGAGTTCTGTGACAGTGTGTCAGTGATTACCATTTACGATACAAAGTTCCAACTCTTCGTAAATCTAGAAATTTCTTGGATTGTATACATTAAAAGCTGTAATATTTGATATTAAAAATAGTTTTAAAAATCATTTGCTGCGTTCCCAGAACGAATTTTCACGTCTCTTTTCTGTGGTATTGTGAAGGTAATGTATGGATTTGTATCACAAAACTTGCATTAAAATTGCCCAAAACTTTTAGATTTATAATATCTTGCACCATAATTTCAAGATATCTTAAAACATATCACATAGACATAAATGTGCCTTGCTCCAAAAGCATCCTTTTTATGACACCCTCTTACCTCTTACAGGCCAAGAATTTTATTTTGAGCTCACCCCGTAATACATATTGGTGTGGGAACATTACATTTTGTGACTCATTCTCTTCATTTCGAAAGTGAGAAAAAATTCACATCACTTTTAAGTAAAAGGTAAAGTACACCCCTGGATTATAAATTGCTTAATTCTGAAGAATATAAATTCAATCATGATGAGTTATATTATACTACCTATAACTCCCCATGCCTCATGTCTCTTAAAAAACAGAAAAAATTATAATAGTTATGAATGCTCTGTAACTTCTTTTCAGCACATTTAAATTTTTTCCTACACTTCAATAGAATCTCTACTTCAGCTTGAAGAAGACAGCTTTGAATTAAATCTTTTTTGTGCATGTTTGCATGTGTGTGTGATGGCAATGCAACAATACAGATTATGAGAGCAAAAACAGCAATTACTTTTTAAAAGATCCTACATACATTAGGTAAAATAACAACCCTCCAAGTATTTATTTCCAGCATAGGTCAGAAATCAAATCCAATCTCAATTGGAGCCCTTTCAGCTTTTTTATCACGTGTGTACACGTAGCATGCTAAGGACTGAAGCTACTTCACACAACCTATTCACCGCACACTGTGCTTCCCATGCTGGCCCTGTAAGGAGGCAAGCTTTTGACCTGGAGCTTTGCCTGTGATCATCCTGGGTTCAGGGCCAGTCACCATGGCAGGTTTTGGAAGTGTACTGCTCATCTCTAAGAGCTCAAGATCCTCCGTTTCCTCATCAGGGGTGGACAAGTCCTCTGAGTCACAGGAATAACAATCGACACAGACAACAGATCAGGAAGCTACATTTGAAAGAGTGTGAATCAGCAATGCAAGCAGTTTACTCTAGACTATCCTCTCACTCTCTGGATTGCCTCCAAAAAAAATTTAATGAGATTTTCATTGAATTTCAAATCTATGTGCCAAACTAAAGAGAGAGCAGGGAACAAAAAAAAAATGAATATAACATGATTACAAAGTGGAAAGTATAATGGTCATTGCCCATTAAAATAGATTTTATGATTATGTTTATATCTTTTTTTCTTTTTCAGGAGGCACAGGATGTGGTATTTGTCCTTACTTTGAAAACATAGCAAGGTATTAACAACATGTCAGGGGTGGGGATCATTTTGCTGGGTAATATTTTACAGCTCAAGTAAGATTATTATCTTTTCCTATGGCCAGTACTTTCCTGCCTGATGCATTTTTGTCTCCCTATTTCTTGCTCTATTATTATCTCATCATGAATGTTTCCCTTCTAGAACTGAACTGTTTCTCCTAAGAGCAGGTATTCAAATCTCTGCTTATTTCAAGCATAGATATCTCTGGGCTGGTTTTTTAAACTCCGCTGGGAATCTCTTCCCAACTTCCTAAACCACAGGAATTGAGCAACCCCTGCTGTTTTTGGTTTTAGAGTAGACAATTACCAGCATAACTAGTTACTGGAAATAAGTTATGGTTCACAGGCTATTAAACTTCAGCTTGAGCTTTCTTGACAGTTTCTTCCCAGGTTTTTAAGAAGAGTCTGCCCAAATTTATTGTAACTGTTGAGCTCCTATCCCCTGGAAAAGTGCATTGTTATATACTATATCGGACTTTTTTTTCAAAGAAACAAGCTTTCTTTGTCAATATCTTTAATTGAGTGCCTATTCACTATATACAAATTCCAAATTGCAGAACTACAGTGAAGTACAGAATATTGGAATGAATCACTTTGGACAGAGGAAAATACCTACCATATTTGGCCTCAAGCTTGGAGGCCAAATTAGACCTATATGGCTCTATGTAAGGATGCTGCTGATAGCAGCACATCTAAATAAGTATTTTCTTCAGCAACACAGAGCTTGTGTGAAGACTAACTTCTGAACTTTCTAACTTAATTTATGATGTCCTTAGGCATTCCTTACCATGAACTTTATTGTTTTCCCCTATTTTCTCTGTGTGCCATTCTCTGATTCTACACATCATATTTTTCTCTATACATAAAATAACAAATCCAAATCAAAAGCAAAGGAAAACTTGACCGCAATAAGTTAGTTTGGCTGGCAAAGTCAATAGTAAAAGTAGAGAAGTAAGTTTCCAGTAACAATAGAGCCCAAGCCTGTGGAGGACTTGAGGACACATGAAAACATATAGCAGAGCTATCTGAGAGTTAGGAGGCAGAGATATGTATCCATGTTCCCTTCTATCATCATTTAAGGAATGCTTCAGAGGGTCCTTACCTGTCTAAACCTTGAGGCCAGCTCAGTGATTGACCTGAGGTTACCAGAGAACACCTACACATAGTAAGATACAAGAATATATTGGGAAGACTAACCAGTGTGCCTCAAAAAACTGAAGATGAAGGTAATGGAAGAGATCATAGCCAACTTGCTATTATTACAGACAGAAAGAGTCACTTTTCCACAACAAAGAATATATATATTTTAGTTCAGGCTGGCATGAGCTCAACCTTCGACTCACAGCAATCATCATGCCTTCCAACAGCCGGGATTACAGGTATGAGCCACCATACCAGTCACTGTGGTATATGGTACCGACTGCTAGTGGGCATGAGTCTCCACACCAGGCATTGTTTTATGTGGTTACCAGAGATAGAACCTAGACACTTGCACTTGCAAGGCAGGTGCCAGAACCACTGAGCTAAATCCCTAGCCCAACAATGACTCTTAAATTTTGAGAATAAACTATTCAGTACTGATCATATGACTTAGGATCAGTAGCTATTTCTGATTCTCAGAAGAAAAACATTGCTTTTAATTATATATATAGGGCTATAGAGCTAGGACATTATATTTTCCACAGAGTCTAACAACATCAATATGGGCATCTAGATTATTCAAGAATCCTTAATGAGCTCACACAGAACGCTGCACTCAACAGCCCAAAGCTCTTCATTCACCAAGCCCGTATAAGCAGGACAAACTTCTTCCCCTATTTCCTGGAGCCCAATATTAGGTGTCCTAAACAACCCGCCAATGATTTTGCTACTGACTTCTAATTGCAGATCACAACCACTGGGTCAGTTAGGTTTTTTATTCTAAAACATAAACATATAAAAACTTTAATAAACCTAACAAAGAAGGCTTTGTCTTACAAAACTAAAACATGCTGCAAGAGTTCTAAGCTGGGTAAAGACTTCATACTAATCAGTGCTTGCTTATCAATCAGCATGCATTTTTCCTTGACTCTCTTATAAAATGAACTGTACCCTTAAAATTCCAGCATGGATAACAAGAACTCCAGACATTATATTTGCAGTTCCAAATTAAAAGAGGGAAACAACAGCTTTATTCCCACCAGTAGCTCATACAAAACCCTCTGCTTGACCCCAAGAAGTCCATTTGGATAATTGGATTGTACCTGTATCCTTCTGAATCTCTGAAATACTTTCAACCGGAAATAGCATGATCTAATTGTGCAGACCAGAGCGGCAGGCCTGCCCTAGGAGTGAATGAGCCTGTGTCATCAGGGGTGAGGGTAACAGAACAAGGTGAACTGAAGCTGCTCCCAAGTATGATTTGAGAGGAAGCAGAGATTGGCTTGAGTTGTGTTTTCCATCACTGAATTCTCCAAGTGAATCTTTATTTCCTAATCTAGGGACTGTGACAAAAAGAATACAGTCTTGGTTTTGATCACAGTATTTATGAAATTGTCCTTAAGGGTTCTCTTACTTTCCACACATCCATCCCACCACTGTTTTGACTATATTTCTTCTCTATTCCCACCTTTGTCAAAATTCACATATATAACTCCTCTTCAATTCATGGTGGAGTTATGTTTGTATAAAAACACTGTATATTGAAAATACCATCGGTCGCACATAATACACCTGGTGTGTTCAATATCATGCTTACACTGTGCAGCACCCTGGACTCTTGGAGCTGAGAGGAGCTGCGGCTCATGCACCACCATCACAAGACACTATTTACCACAGGTTACTATCCTGGGAAAAGATCAAAACTCAAAATTTAAATTTGGGTTTCTACTGCACGTGTACAGTTTTCTCATCATGGTAAATTCAAAGTAATCTGAATTAGAGACCATCTGTAGCCCTAAACAATTGTGATGCATTCCATGTCAGCAAAGCACCAAAGAACTCCAGCTGCAGCACCACACGATCACGAATCTAGAAATGCTTCACAGAATCACACCTCCCCCTCAATCCCCTCTCCTGTGGCTGGAATCCACGCTCTCCTCACGAGGAGGAATCCTATGCAGTTATTTCAAAACACATTATCATTGTTACATTTTTAAAAGAGAAGATTAGTTCTAATAAGTTCTATCAAACTGAACCAGAAGAGACTATCCACTCATGTGAGAGTTATTTCTATTCTCATAATGATACCAAAACTGAAAAACTCAGAGGTTCTTTTTGACAAATATTCATTGAATTGTATCCAATTTACTCTGATTCAAGATGAGTTTTTAAGTCTGTACTTTGCATTTCACTTCATATTTATTACAACTCCTTGACACTGACTCAATTTCTTCCTTTCCTAAAGTATCACTCATACAAGGCTGAGACCACAGCAGATTTTTGTTGAATTCAGAAGCTCTTAAATTTCAGTACATATTACAATCCTCTGGAGGGCTTGTTAATCCCAGATTATTGAGTCTGCAGAGTTCTTGATTCGGTGGCTCTAGGAAAGGTTTGAGAGTTTTTAATGTATAAAAAGGTCAAACATAATACTGAGACTCCAAGTCACAGGACTGCCTTTTCAGAGCCATTTATTTAGAGCAATAAAAAGACGTGACTGGGGAGGGCTGCCCTATCATGCAAATTGCATACTAAAGCCCTTCAGCCATTACCATATTGAGAAAGTTCTCAATGATCATAGACCAAGTGGAGTCTAAGTCTTCCTTTTCTTCTTTCTGTACCTCTTTAAAGAACTGATGTCAGTGACTGGGGAATTAGCTCAGTGGTTCTGGCACCTACCTTGCATGTGCAAGGTCCCAGGTTTGATCCTCAGTAACCACAAGCAACAGTGCTGGGTGTGGAGAATCATGCCTGTCAGCTATCAGTACCACATATCACAGTGCCGGCTGTTGTGGCTCACACCAGTAATCCCAGCACTTGGGAGGCAGAGGCAGGCGGATTGCTTGAGTTCAAGGCTGAGCTCAGGGTCAGCCTGAACTACAAAAGCAAGGCCCAGTCACAAAAAAAAAAAAGGACAAAAAAAGAACTGACTTTAGAAACCCATAACTCTTAGTTTATTTCTTATTAGTATATAATGTCCATACATAATGACCACATTGGTCATAGGGAGTTTACACCTTTACATAAAATATCCTAATTCTTTTCTCCCCATTCTACTCCTCTTTCTTCTATTATGTTCTTTATTATACCCCCCCATAGTATCAGGGGATCAAATTCATGTATTATTCCCTCTTTATGTCGGTTCTCATTATCTTGGACAAGCCATGGATTATATATAGTTCTAAAGGGCTATGCTACTTAAAAATAATTCTTCCTGCACATTTCTGTCAGTGGTTCTAACAACATAATTTCATTCTCTTTAATATATTTTGTTTGTTTTCCGTTTCATTAATTTAAATCCTTATGTGAATCCTTATCTACAGTTGAGAGTCTTCATTGCATACATCATTTAGTATAGGACTTTATACATGCTATACATATATACATACACACACTTTAAAGGATATTTTTTAGACTAATATTAGTAAGTATAACCTGCATTGAGGTTAAAAGAGACAGAATACTAAAGTGATGCTTCCTAAGGATCAAAAGTATCCAGACTGAACAGAAGGGTCTTGTGGAGATTAAATCATGGCTCCAGAGCTGGACGGCCTTGTTTCACATTCAGCTCTGCAACTGTTGTTTGAACCAAAGAAAATCACATAATTTCTCTAGATTTATTTGTTCACCTGTAGAACACTGATTTTATAATACATTAGTCATAAGATCATTATGTGATTAAGTAACATACATATAAATCCCTTAAGCTAGTGGCTAGAAGATCTCTCATTAAATATCAATCTATTTTAGTTTCAGAAACAGCCTACCTAACAGTTATTATGACATATGATGTTGACAGGGTCATTCTCTTCTTTCTGTACAGAAAAAACTCTTAGTTTGAAGACAAAAAGATAACCTTGTATGTATAGAAAATTCTCCATGAACATGAAAAGATATTATTTAGCTCAAGCATGACAAATACTGGAAGGCTCCCTCAAATTCTATTAACTTTTTTAAAAAATAAATTGAGCTTATTGGTTTATTTATATACCTATGCACTTCTTTGGAACATACAATGAAAAAAATTACAGAATTAAAAAAATAATTTGAAGTTGAACTTTCTTTTGAGTTGGAGGTAAGCTAACTTTTACTGTATAAGGAAATTTTAAGAAAAAATATATTAAATTCTTACAGAGTTCATTTGCTGTCATATGGGACAGCATTACAAATCATAACCCAAGAATAGAATTTGACTATTGATTTTACACTTCTTAAATTTTTGAGGTAAAAATATATTTAAATGATGTTTTGTGAAAGCTAATTTGAAATGGTTGCAGGATACTTTGGATCTATTAGTGTGTGTGAGTATGCATGTGTATACATGTATGTATCAGAAGAATCACTATTCCTGGTGCAGCTCTATCTTCCAATATAAAGCAATAACAGGTGGTGACGTGTCACTATTATTCCACTTGTCAACCAATAGGTTCATTTTTTAAAAAATTTTAGTACATGCTTGAATAAGATAAGACAATTTTTTTGGTTTATCTCTTTCCTGTATTCTCTTATTCCTCAGAATTATCTCCCATATTGCATAAATATACATGAAATGCACTTTTAAATTATGTCATTGTTGCCAGAAAAATGATGTAATTGTCAACATCGATAACTTCCTTGGAATAGAAATTAAAAAACCTTATTTTTGCAGGAATTGAAATCCCATTCAAAAACTCTATAAAGAATTAAGTATAAAAGAATTGCCTGATGCCCTTTGTCTCTGTGATCTAATTTTTATATGAAAAACATCCAGAAAAGTGCATCGTGCCTGGAAGTATTTTGCAAAAATCAATAATCTTTATATATGATTGGAATACATGAATGTTTTCCTTTCTCTTTACAAAGTGAAGCTTTCATGAGGACAGCACATTTTCTGTGGAAGTGATGATGGATTGTTCAGGTGTTTTAAAGAAAATGGCTCTTTTACTCAATACATCATGATTATAATCAGAGGCATATTAATTGCTGGTAAATATTTGCTATTTTCAAAGATGGAGAAATGCTTTCACAAAAGAAATCATACAAAATGTCCCTCTCTCTTTCCTGGCCCATGCACTCCATTTTTCTTAACCAACTCTAAATGTAATTCCTGCAGAGCACCCCTGACAGAGTCAGCTCGTTCAGATGTCCGGAAATCATGCTGATTCTCCTTTTAGTGCCCTCTCCTTTCAGCAGATGCAGTAATGCCATTGGTACATCTTTGGGGAATTTCCCTTTCTGCTCTTCACCCTCTACTCCTGCCATCTGGTCCATTTCTGTTTTGCTTCCATTCAGCAGATGTGTGGCCCCCTCCCCTCCCACATGGACCTGCATGAATCTCTGGTAGTTCAGCAGACCCGTGATGCCAAACAGGCTCAGGGACTACAGTGAGACAACTGTAGTCC
This sequence comes from Petromus typicus, assembly GCA_004026965.1. Classification (NCBI taxonomy): domain Eukaryota; kingdom Metazoa; phylum Chordata; class Mammalia; order Rodentia; family Petromuridae; genus Petromus; species Petromus typicus. The sequence continues at coordinate 14,332 of PVIR01007384.1, forward strand.
AAGGTATTGGACCCATGTAGACAATGAAATTCCTATATGTTCAAAGTAATAAGGAGACTTCTGTTTATATCTCTCTGTAGATTCAAAAATTTATTATTTCTTTTTTAGCTTCTTAATGGTAATACGTAAACAAAATCATTTATTGCCAAATGAAGGCCTTATTTGTAAAACTAAATTGTTGCTGTTTTAAGCCAAAATATCATGGCTCATTCCATTGAAATTTGCACAACATTTGACAAACACAGAGTGCAAGTGTGTACTTCCTAAAAATGTATAGTAGGCCATCATTGTTAATTTACATGTAACCACAACTTGAGAAAGCAATAATGTACTCACAGGAACATCAAAGTATCAGATGAATCCCATCTAAAATTAAACATGAATCCTATTGAGAAATATGACTTAAGTATGAAATCAGCATTATAGATGTAAGGCATTTTTTTAGTCCTGATTTGAAATATAGATTATAAAACACAACAGAATTGTGAAGACTAAATACTCAGCCTTAGTTCCAAGAGAGAAAAAAAGAGATAGAAGTGATAAAAGTGGTTGATGACAGCAGTTTGCCCACAGATAGGAAAAATTTACTCATCTATTTAAACCCTAAATTCCATTTTAAAATTATTTTAGGTATAATGATCTGAAATGAAGATTAAAAATGTTAACATATGCTACATTCAAATCTCCCCCAAAATTCATGAATTAGATAAAGCAGTAAATGAGTTATCAATTATAAAACTTATAGTTCAATACCAAAGTCTTTCTTCATCAGATTTGGTATGGAAAAGAATTCTGCAACTTTGTGGTAACATAATTAAATAATGCAATTTTGCATTTCAAAACACAGATAGTTTTTGGTTTGTGTTCTGGAATTTGGGAATAATATGTTCTTTTTTTTCTTTCTTTCTTTTTTTAGGGTTTTTTTGAGACAGGGTCTCACTTTGTGGTTCAGGCTGCCCTGAGCTCAGCCTCAAACTCACAGCACAGCAATCCTCCTGCCTCTGCCTCCCGAGGGCTGGGATTACAGGCGTGAGCCACCACACCGGGCACTGTGGTATGTGGTACTGATTGCTGCTGGGTGTGAGCCTCCACACCCAGTATTGTATGTGGTTACTAGGGAATTGAACCTGGGCCCTTGCACTTGCAAGACAGGCACCAGAACCACTGAGCTAACTCCCCGGCCTGGGAAAAATATGTTCTGAAAAGACTGCTAATCCTTCTGAGTCTGCCACTCACCGGATGAGTATAAAGGGGTAGATAGGTGCAGCATTAGGACTGTGCTCGACGTGATGAATATTTTCTTGTCTTGATCCTTGGACATAGAGCTCTATGAACCCCAGAGCCAACTGTACTCATTTTGAAAACATTTAAATGAAGTTATACATGAAAATGCACATGAGAAAGGTTCCTAGATATAGAGAACAACCTAGAGTGAGCAGATGAGGTCAAATTATGACTCCAAGTATCACCTTATTGAAGGTAGTTTGTATAAGGTACACAGAAATACAGTGAATTCATAGAAAAATTGGGCAGTGATTAACAAAACTTCTCTTATTTCAGGAATGAATTTTATGTCTAACCTTTTTATTCCCAAGCTATTTTTCAGATTAGTATAATTTATCAAAAAATAATTTGACAGAATGGATATTAACTTATCAAAATTTATCTCCTACATTGTCTTATAGGTATTATGAAAAGTGGAGTAACAAAATATGTTATAATCTTTCCTTTTCACCCACGTAAATATCATCATTACATAAATACCTACCAGAATACATAGTTCTGAGAAACAATACATTATTGAACTTAAAGATAAAAGCATACAACACCTCATTTATTCAATAATATTTTCTTGATTTGTAGCTCAGTTTTTTAAGTAGCTGAGACTACAAGCATGTACCATCATGCACAGCTCTTTTTATGATTTTTAAATTATACAAATTTCAAATAAAAAAGTCTATTACCTCATTTAGGTAATTATATTTGCAGAAAATGAAATGTTCATTGCCTGGAAGAAACCAAGTTCATGCATCTGTAGCATAGTAAAACATTTGTTGCAAATGACTGCACCTTGGGATCACACTGGTAAGTGAAACAAATCAGACACATAAGTTTAAATATTAAATGTTTTCTTTTCAATGAAAACCTCAGCAAAATCAAAGATAGGTAATAGAAAGTAGAGACAGAGCTTTCTCAAACAGAAGGAGATGAAGAGATTGGAGAAAGGGTGAGGGAGGGGAGAGAAAGGGGATAAAGAAGAAATTAAGATGAAGTCTGTTTGTGCACCAACTCCACTCAAGGAGTATAAGCATTATGTACTACAAACACGTAATGGTGAAAAATGTTTAAAAATTTAAATCATACCATGAGTACCAAATATAAAACAAGTCGCCTAGTCAATACTACAGTCATTCAAATAGTGTTTCTTATGAAGTAATCATCATGTGTATGTTAATTTGGAAAATACGAAAAACTGTAATGTGTAAAGAACTGTGGGTACATGAACAGGTGAGTAATGATGAGCCATTTAGATTTGGAGGAGCTGATTTTGATATCAGAAAATAAATTCTTTATCTAGGGACAACTTTATGAGGAATTTTTAAGAGTTTCACATGTATCTCATACTCTCAGCAATAGCAAAATGTTCACGTATCACGCAGATAAGATAATGCTCAAGCAAATGACATCAAAGAATCTATGAGTGTTTGGAAAACTGAGGAAATGAATTCAATCTAAAGGAAGAACTTGAGCTCCAAATGGCAGGAATGTGTCTGCGTGGATGGAGTCTGAGGTCAAAGAGGAAGGGTTCGCTTAGACATGAACAGAACAAATGAGTTTTCCTCCTGAACCCCAGCAGAAACATGAGAGCAACACTGAGTTGAGACAAAGGTGAAGCCTACACTCTCAAACTCAATCTTCCCATTACATGGGGAGTGAGGCCATCTTTCGAGAAGGGCAAGGAGGTATGAGAACTCTGAGGATGAAGAAAAAGATCTGTGCTAGTTGAGCATGGGCCCTACAATTACAGTACAATTACAATTACAATACAATTATTAGCAAGTGGCAAAAAAGGACAGCCTAGCAGTGAGAAGAACAGTAGTGGCTGGTTGTTCATACTTTCTAAGGACTGTAGTTTTATACAGAACATATGGGCTTGTGTTCTAGTTTCATGATGATGCGATCACATTGCTGTCAGTTTCTGAAGTTTTGTTTTCGTTCTGAAATCACTTTTATGAGACAGATGTATGATAGTGTTCAAGAATGCACATTGACCATAAAATGATTTTTACAGTGAAGAAAAGGGACATGGTCACCATTTCACCTAGTTATTCACTTTTGTTCTGTTGACTTGGCCAAAGTAGCTAATATAGACTCATTAATTATAGATCCCACATTTCCACATCTTTAATACCTCTAGAGATCATTTTGCACATTAGCTCTGCACATTTCTTCATCCTGCATGTCTGCTACTGTATGTCTCCTCTATATCTCCCATTTTTCCTAAACTCTACCCCCATCAGCTAATTTTTCTTTATCTCTATATGTTTCAATTTTTCATATTCCCCATATAAGTCTGGTTGCACAGTATTTTTCTTTGCTTGTCTGTGTCTACTGACTTATCACAAGAAACTGTAGCATCATCCAAGATAAACTGTAGCTTCATGGCCAACAGCAAGAATTTATGTGTCAGATTCAATATTATTTAATTTATAGATGTATAATAAAATGTACATATATAGATATATATATTCCATTGTTCATCCATTTTGTCAGTTAACTCCTAAATTGTCCTATTTTAGCTGTGAATAATATTATTTAGTTTAATACAAGAGAGTATATGACTTTAAGAGGTGATGATTTCATTTCCTTTGGATGTATATCCAGAATAGGGATTGCTGGTCATAGAGTAGTTCTCTTTGTTTCTGTGGCACTTACTAATACCAAATGCCTCACAGCTTAGAATGCTGAGTCCCTGCAAGACATTTCTGACATTACACTTATAAGAATAAGTATGGGTGTTCATTATTAAAATTTACTATGTAAAACAACTATTAAACTCTCTTAATTTAATTTTTACCAAGAGAATCACAGTTTGCCACACTGCTGTAACAAATCAAAAAAAGAGAAAAAAATCTTATAAAACTTGTGTCTTCCTTAGCTGAATTCAAAATCATCTTTTAAAAAAAACTTTAAAATCTAGACAAATGAAAAGCCAGGAAATCCAGTACACAGCTGAATCTGAAGGTAATGACAGAAATGAGGTCACTTTGTAATTATTTCAATAAGCGATTCTCTACTTGGAGGGTCATTTTGTTTTCTGTATTCAGCATTGGGAAAAAAAGAATAAGAAGTAAGAAATTGAAATTGTTTTATGTTTTATATTATACAACATTGCCAAATCACATAGATCACAATTCTTATTCAATGCCTTGATGCACAACAATGAACAAGTGTTCATCAACTGGAGGCTGGATAAAGAAGATGTGGTTCTTTTATAGAATGGACTATTACTCTGCCATAAAAAAGTGATAAGACTGGTTCATTTAAACTCAAATGGATGTACTTTCAGGATATCCTCATAAGTGAAATAAATAGGTCACAGATGTGTAAATATCATATCTTTTCTTTAGTGTGAGACAATGAAGATGTAGATGAGTTCTAGTATTTATAGTACATATTGTGAAATTTAAAGAATGTTTAAAAGGAAATAGGGTGTAGGGTAAATAATGAGGGGAAAAAGAATGTGATAGTAATTTTTAAAAGGAAACAAAGCTTATGTATATAGGGGTTGGGGCATATAGGGTGGGTGGGGGCAGGGGAAAAATGAGATTCAAGTTGTGTTATGTGCTGGTAAAAATTCTCAATGTTGAATGCAATGATGAAATGTATATATAATGTGCCAATAAAGATTTGAATTTTAAAAAGGAAATATATGTACAAATACGGTTTTCAAATAAATTGATTTAAGAATGTGTAAACTGCTGAACTGAAGCAAAAGAAAAAAGGTTATCAAGTGATGCTCAAAATAAATATTGACTTAAAATTTAAGACATATCCAAGGTTCCAGTGAAATACCACCAGGTAATAACAACCATCAATATCCTCAACCTAAAGACATAACTATGCAGACTTTGGGGCTTAACAGATTTTCAAATTGTAAGCATAAATCACCAAACTACTCCAAATTCCATGAGCAAAAAAATCAAACCAAACAAACATAAAACACATGAAGTGACAATGAATATGAGAGGCATTTTATAAGACTATACCTAGATTATACATTTTTCCTTCAGATTCAAGACATTTTTTGATCATCGTGTTGAAATTTATATAAATCTCACTCATTAGTGACTCAGTTGATCTCTGTAATATTGTAATATTCCTTTTCTTCTTTTTAACTTATTTAAGTTTACCTAATGTAGAACATGGACAAACTTTAAAGAAAAGTAAACCATATGCAGCTATGGCTGTAAACTGGTATTTCAGGAGTTATAAATAACTATTAGATCTTAAATGATATTTTGTATCTATATCAGTTTTAAATCCAATAGGCTGGGGCTTCTATGGATTTATGAATGTATTTTTTGTGGGTTTTTTGTTGTTATTTGTTTGTTTGTTTGTTTTGAGACAGGGTCTCACTTTTATAGTTCAGGCGGGTCCTGTACTCAACCTAGAATTCAGCAATTCTCCTGTCTCTGCCTCCCAAGTGCTGGGATTACATGCATGAGCCACCACGCACAGCACTGAGGTATGTGGTTCTGATTGCTGGGGGGAAAGTCAGAATTATTGAATAATTGAATAATTGAATAAGTCAGAATAATGTCCAGAATTATTGTACTTGCAAGGCAGGCACCAGAACCACGCAGCTCAATCCCCAGCCCTGTACAGGTTTTTTAAAAGACACCATGAAAAATTACATTCATTTCATTATGTATCTATTTCCCATAATTTCTGAGAGTACTACCAAAACATTAGCCTAGTCAACTGAAATATGCACTAATTTCTTTTTTTGTAAAGGTTTTTTGAGACAGGGTCTCACTTTGTGGTTCAGGCTGGCCCTGAGCTCAGCGTCAAACTCACATCACAGCAATCCTCCTGCCCCTGCCTCCCGAGTGCTGGGATTACAGGCGTGAGCCACCACACCCGGGACTGTGGTATGTGGTACTGGTTGCTGCTGGGCGTGAGTCTCCAGACCCAGTATTGTATGTGGTTACCGGGGATTGAACCGGGGTCCTTGCACTTGCAAGGCAGGCACCAGAACCACTGAGCTATATCCCCGGCCCTAATTTCTTTTTTTTTAGTTGAAATCTTTATTGGTACAATACATGTACACATCATGATTGCACTCAACAACATGATGTACTAATTTCTAAAATAAGAAGCTGACTAAGTACTGCCCTTGTACCTGCTGAGAGGGTAACGTTATGACTTTTAATAGTAACAGCACAAAATGACATCAGTTTCCTCCTAATAATGTTAACATATAATTTAGAGGTCAGATGATGTTAGGCAAGTGTTTTTTAAAGTTATGATTTCAATATCTCTTTATTAATTCTTTTTTTTTTTCAGACAGTGTCTTGCTTTGTAGTTCAGGCTGGCCTGAGCTCAGCCTCAAACTCACATCACAGCAATCCTCCTGCCTCTGCCTCCCCAGTGCTGGGATTACAGGCGTGAGCCACCATGCCCAGCACTGTGGTATGTGACACTGGTTGCTGCTGGGGTGAGTCTCCACACCCAGTATTGTATATGGTTACAGGGAGATCAAACCCAGGTCCTTGCGCTTACAAGACAGGTGCCGGAACCATTAAGCTAAATCTCCAGCCCCTCTTTATTAATTCTTAACAAAATGGAAACATGGGAGGTTGACGAAGGATTAGCAAATATTTCCAAAAGATAAGACATTTTGCTGTCTAAGTAAAAGGAAATTTTGATGGTTTGCATGCTCTACTCTAACACATATTCTTTCTTACATTGATTGTGAATAATTAGCAAATACATCTCTGTCAGATTTATTGATCCCTTTGAAGATAACTAAACTAGGTTTGTGTGGATGCAATCATCTGAGAGTGGCAGGCTCGTGAAATGTGGGACTTTCTTCCACTACACAGAAGGCAGTTTCCATTCCCAGTTTTCATAACAGTGCCAAAGACTTAATGCTGTGCCTTAGTTTGGGACAGTAAGCATCTTTCTTTCCCTCATCATTCTGAGAAAAATTGTACTAATTTTTGTTTTTATAGATTATTTACCAAATAATTAGTGATTTAATTTTACCACAAATAACTATAACATGCCACTTGTAGTTTATCTTTTGAATTTTCATGGTTCTCTGGCTACTGAGTCTTATATCTGGAAATCAGAAACATCCTACTCTGAGTAAAAGCACACATTTCCAATTTGATTAACCTTTCTTTCTTGGAATTTATGGCATTTGTCATTCTACCACCTGTTTTTGAACAATCATTCAACCATTCTCTTCGGAATTTATTGAATTCTACTATGTCTATCTCTTTAAGAAACAAGTTATTTTAAAAATGCTAGTAATATAAAAGGCCAAATTTAAGATATAATCAGTAGGTATTTTGCATAAATAACAGCAGCTGTGTTTAGATGTTTGACACAGACTTTCTGACAGAGGTCAGAAATAACAATGAGACAAGAGACAGTCTACTGGAAAGAATGTGATGTGATTTTTTTCTTAATTTGTTTTGCCAAATCTATTAAATAAAACATATGTGTGTATGTGTATGTATGTGTGTATGTATGTGTGTGCATATGTATATATATATATGTATCTGTGTATATATATGTATATGTATATATGTGTATATACACACATACATACACACACACAAGGAGAGACAGAGAGAATATATGTTACATATATTCTCTACTAAGTGAGAGTGAATCTGGAGGAAGTTTAGCAGAAATAGTAGATAAAAAGGATCTTAGAACAACTGCCAAGTTGTAAGCCTAGTAACATTTATCTATTTTTGCAGAGCCATGCACAATTATCCAGGATTTTTATGACTATTAAATAGCGTAGATATTTAAAATGAAAAGGGAAATGATTAACATATAAAATTCCTAACAATTATAGATACATATAACAAATAATTCACACCTTCTCCAATCTGATTTTCATATCATTAGAAATTATAGGAGATCACTGATAAATATGTTTTATACTATGTAGATTAATCCACTAAAATATTATATATTTTATAGGATCCCACTATGTTTAACAGAAAGTTTCATATTATAAAGAAATCATGGCTATGTGAACTTACTTGAACAAGGAAAAGGAATAGACACTAAGAAGTACTGTATTATCACAGCGTGTTACCTCATTGGTATGTTAACTTATTTACTTTGGCAATACTTGTGTGACTACACATGATTAAAATTGGAAATGCCTTTTTGTGCACTGTTCTTCTTTAATAAATACCTGTGAAAATCCTTACGATCATTCTTTTCGCATTCTTAGCTTTTTTTCCATGAACTATCTCTATCTTCCATTTAAATCTCCACAAGTCTTCTATATCCTAAACTCTTCAGCTTCCCAAAAATAATACAAAATTAAAGTTAAATATTTCTACTTAAATCTCCCTAAATACGAGACTTCTTCTCATTTTTAAGAGTATTTGTGTTGATTCTCTGCATCATTTTAAGAGTCTCTTGCGAAATTCAACCACCTTCCAAAGGGACACTCTTTATGATACTCAAATGGATTCTCTAATGAAGTGGCTGAGAAGTTTGATTAGAATAAACTCAGCCTCTTATTATATTCACTCTCAGGGCTGGACAAAAATAGAGAAACTGTGTAATATATTCATAGGTAAGAGTTCTCATTATCATTATTAAAATTCCATAGACATGGGAGAAACAAGGGTATTGCTGCGAGAAAGAGAAGTGAAGACAAACTCCAGCTCTTAAGGCTTATTTTATACTCTACTCTTTACAAGTGGATTTCAGATTATTGATCAGGATGCTTGATTCCATTTCATGGAGTCTCCTGAGAGTTGAAAATGCAGACTGAGATAAATGAAAAGTACCAAGTTCATCATGTTTAAAACTGCTTTTTCAGGGCCTTGCTTTCTCTTTGCTACTTTGGTGCTGTTCCTCTTCCACTGATAGCTTGTAATCACAAAATGGATGGGGAAGCAAGAAAAAATAAAAAAGAACAGGCAGTTGTGGTCTGATGTGGCTCAGTCTGTGATGTGTGTCTGAAAGATTTATGTCTTGATTAAGGCAGCCTTGATTGAATTTTCTGACAGAAAATTGTTTTGGTCATTGGCACATGCGCCACATATTCCTGGATGCAAAGTCTTTCACATACTGCTTATGAAACCTAAAAGAAGGGCATAAGGAAAATATTGTTAAGTCAAAAGAAATTATAAGTATTCCATAATGTAAAGCAAATATTGTGGTTGAATGACCAATAATTCTTAGTCAAGAAAAAATTTTCATATGCATTCTTCTTTCATCTGATATTTTGCTCAGTCTTTCATTTAATCAATAAATATATAGCAAATATTCTTCTGGGCCTGGCTTGGATTCAAAACATATGACACTGATCCACATACTATGAAAAGGAAACTGGTGTCCACTTTGCAGTGATTTGTCAGCTAGTAAATAAGACAAATACAACTGTGCAAGGATTTCTAATAGGCATTTATGCCATGAAATAATGTAAAACAAGCAACACTGAAAGAACGAAAATTAATACAAGTGGGTAAGTGGAGGTCAAGTATGTCCTTTTGGAGGAGGTGACTTTTAAATGAGTCATCCAAACAGCTATCAACAAGGGAAGAAAGAGGACGAAAGGAGATGTTACTGTCAGAATATTCCAAGCAAAAGAAGACCAAGTCTTCGGGTGGAAGTGAGCTTAGCCAAATCTAACAGAGGATACTCTAGTGACAAGCAGGATATTGGGGGTGTTGGGTGAGCATGACAGTGCTAGATACTCTCACAGAAAGAAAACCAATGTTTTACCATAAGGTCTGTGCTTCTCAATGCTTCTCACACATCAGAATCATCGGGGAAATCACTGAAGCATCCAAAGCCTATGATGCACCTGAAACCATGTCTGTCAGTGTTTCTGGGAGTGATACTAGGCATCCACTGAGGAGCACTCTGACAGAGATGTGTGGATCAAAGTAAGATTCTGCATTTTATTCCAGGTCTAATGTCAGCCCATGCCCAGCCAAGTATATTCTTTGGTCATATATCCACAAGTAGATGATGAAGCCCTTACCAAACAAGAAAAACTAGCACGTCATTAAATCAATTCATTAAATACAAAATTGTAAGAAATTACTTTTTCCCACCACCAACTATCTTTGTAGTGTACACTGTTCTCCACAACACACTTTCACATTTTGCTATAGTCCTGCAAAACTACTCCTAATCCTCCTACTTTACAAGAAGTTCTACCCTGTCCTTTTTGTGTCTGCTTTGACCACAGACATAGGTGCTAGTGAGTTAGAGCTACAAGAAGCAGATTTCTCGCAGTATCCAAAGGAGACACTCACAAACACCAAGAAGGTGAATGGATTTTTGTTAGCAGTTTCTTTCTGACAAGAAATGAAATTTTTTAAAAAGAATACTATTGTTTTAATGATTCCAACTGGTGTTCTTTAGTTTGGTTGTATGTGTGTGTATGGGTGTGATTATCATGAAATCATGTTGACTTTAGTTCAGAAAGAAATTTGCTTTTGCTATGAGAATTCTGAGTTTTCTTCACCCCAGACATGCCCTGGAGGCTTTTTATGCATTGCATCAAAGCAGTTGAAAGTATGACATGTTTTCAGAATACATAAGTTTTAAAAGTTATATGTGACCGTACTTCCTACTCTTCTGTCTAGTAGCTGTTGTTTTGCAGCCAAATGCTTCTTAATGGGTTGTTCTTTGACATTACTGAGGATAATATATCAGAGACTGGAGATGGGGTGGGAGAAGTGAGAAGGGGGGATTTGGAATGGTCTCCTCACCTCTGTCCTATAGTTAATAAACTCTGGGGAAACTAGAAAAAAGAGATTTTGACTTAGGACCATGAAGAAGCAATTTCTTATATTATCACAATTTTAAAGACATTGGTAACCTTAGGGGGGAAAATGGTACTTCTTCTGGTTCTTTTGTTTAAAAACACTGGTATAATTTTTCTGATCTAAAAATAAATAATGCAGATTGTCCATATTTCATTACCTTGGTATTGAATCAAATGTATGTCAGAAAGGACAAAGAAGCCAAACAAAAGAGGATCCAATTCCACTGTGTTCATTTATGAGATCCGCTGAGATTAACGCCATCGAAACACAATTCCCACTAGAAAATTTTGTTTCCCTTAAGGACATTGACTCCTTGGTGCCCTGATTCTAACTGAGTTTTATGAATCTTGATCACCTTGAGGCAAATGAATTGGATCAGAGAATTCAGCTTTGCATCTATTTGTGTGAGGGAGTTAAATTTATTCCCTGCCAACAACAGCAAGTCTGATTTTAGAGAATGCAGCTCATTAGAATAAGTTAACCATATTAGAATAATGCAGCTCCACTCCCTCCTGCCAGCTGCTCGGGTGTAACAGCCGCAGATAAAATCCCACCTACGGTTCCCCTTGCTCACTGATTTTGGTATGAGGAACAAACTAAGAGAGTCCTTCTGAGAGTCAAGGGATAGGCATTTTCTGCATCAAGCGTGAGGCAAGAGAAATTCATCGTGTCCCTATGCTCAATTCATAAGGCGCATGGGAGGCTCCTAAGTCAAAAGATCCTTAGTAGTGAAGCAGCCAACTTTCCACTGACGTAACTGAGATCTCTTATCTTTCCAACTTCAAACTACAAAAAGATTTTATTTACATGCTTGTGCTCCGGATGTATCACATCTCATACTTCTTCCTAATCTTTCCTTCCACATAGTCAGTCTACACAATCTGGCTTCCCAATGCTGCCAACTTTTTCAGGCCATTATCAGTTTAACACTTCCACTATTTTTCTGTTCTCCCAAATAATCTCTGACCTTAAAGGTTCAGAGTGTTTTCCTGTCCAGTACACATGTGCACCATCGAATACATGCACTGATGCTACACTCATTCTCATACAGGAAAAACTTTCATTCCCAATTTTTATTTACACTGATCTTGATAAAGTATCCTTGTTAAAAAAATTCCTTAAAATATATAAAATAAAATGTTGACATAAAATATTGATTAGGTTTTTTTCTGTATTATTCTATTACTTAAAATCCATAAATGTCTCTCCACTTAAGAAGTAAGACAAACATCTTTCCTTGACTGCAGATATGCTCTTGGCCTGCTGAACTTTGGATTGCAAAAGCAGGCAGGAGTGGTTCTTTGATCATAATGTGTTTAGCATATTATGTAACATCTTGAAGAACTCAAAAAGATATAGTACTCCTTATCACCATATTATCATTTCAATCTTATCAGGTGTTCTTAGGATAATCAGTCTTGTCAACTGCTTCCTAAATCATTTCAAGTTGTCATATGACCTGCCATTTCTACACTTTTAATGATATTTGCCCTCCTTTTCACCTATATATTTTACTTTTCTTTGAGACTTAAGAGAAAGAAGTTGAACAGAAAAGAAGAACAAAGGGTTACACTGCTTAAATACTCGATCTTCATGATTTTCTATTTCTGGGCAAAATGTTAACATCTCTGAGCCTCCGTCTCTTAATAGGTCAGACAGGATAATCATAATCCTTATTCCTTAGATATGTGAGGATTAAATGAAGTGATACATATCCAATACATAGTCCAGTGCTTGACACATAGTAGACATTCAAATAACATTTTCTGAATGATTGAGCTCTAGTTCCATATTCTCAGTTTTTTCTCAAACAGTCTTACCCTGGAAGGATAATCCTTATTTTTAAAAATGATCTATACCACTCCCTTGACACAGCATCTCTGTCATGTTACTGTTTGCCATTGTGTTAAAATATGCAACTTTTATTTTAACTTTTCCACTTCAAAGTGGATCTCAGCTTTTAAGAGGCAAAGAATTACTGTAAAATAACTGCACTCCATAGTCTGCTGTAATGATTTTACTTAATCATTTACCTTTTCACTCATTCATTCAACTGTTCATTCAATGAGCATGCATTGTCTATATTTAGACTGGTTATGTTACAAGGTCTTTGCTACCATGAGATGGAATTTTGTGGGAAAAAATAGGAAGAGCAAATACTAAGTACAATTAAAGCAAACACCTGTTGATTTTACTAGATTTCTAGAACATGCCCTCGCACTCAAACACTCACATTTTGTACTCATATACAGAGGAAAGAACCGGGAAGAGGAATTTGCATCATGCCATAGTTCAGATGGATGACTCAATGTTTCTGAGATTTAGAATTCTTACTTCTTACACTCGTCCTCTTTAGATTATATGAATTATGGAGGACAGTACTGAGTGCACAATGTCTGCATCTCCAGTAACTATTTCCATTAAGAATTCTGGCCTTTTTCAGAGTGTAGGCGTGATTCAGGCTGCTGTATGTAATTCACTGGCTAGTGTTCTCTACTAATTCTTATCAAAATAATTTTATGTCCTCGCTACAGAATTGGATACCCAGACTGCTGCTGAACTGCTGAAAAGGAAATGGGACATTTAGGAAGGAACAGCATGTCTGCAACAGCTGCCCAAACCTAATATGGAGAATCTGTTAGCTGGGCAAGCAGTCAAAAGCAACAATTTATCAAAACATTTATCAGGGGAAAAGAGAGCCCACGGGAGAGAGTAGTGTTCTATTGATCCACCAGAAGTTTATTTTTCCATTCTGCAATGTTAAAGCAATCAATTTCTTAAATAAAGCAAAAATACCAGCATTGATAATCCCAATGATGGTTTAAGTTTTCTAGGACAACAGAGATATCATATTGATGTTATAATAATGCAAATACCAGGCTTGATTGTGTTTGACATATTCGCTGGCAGGTTTTGATTGCTAGAATTAATCCCTCACTGTGAAAAAGATGTTTTCAAGATATTTAGTTTAGGGATGGTGAATTAGTAGCACATAAAGGGCTTTTTATTTCACCCTCCCTTGGTTCCTATAAACTCTTCATGATCACAGAAAGCCAGCAAAGGAAAATGGTGTTATAAAAGTAGTAGACTATTTGAAAGAAAGAAAAACCTGAACACTTCTAGTTTAAGTTAAAACAGTTCCAAAGATTGAATATTTTGAGTGTTGATGCTGATAGTATTTGTTTTTAATGTGTATTTTAAGTGTTATGCAGGCATGTATTTTTAAAGTCCTATTAAAACTTAATTTCATGCTAGATATCATTCAATAGTTTACTATTCACTATTGATTCCAGTTCTGTTTCTGCTCAAGTTAAATAGATCCATGTTCCTTGTGCTCCTTGCCAAATTTCTAGATACAGTCATAGGCAAGAAGGTAAACAAGGTAGGTTGCTTTTATTTAATTCAGCAGTGAACCTATGATATGGTAGCACCAAATATCTTTGTCTTTAGTCCATTCGGTACATTTTTCAGATATCTATGTTTCAGATGTGCAGTTGAGAAATACAAAAGGCAAACATAAATGTCAGCCCAGGATACATTCTTTTCCCGTTCAATGTATATTATTGCACTTAATCAGAATAACTATGATAATAAAAACATTATCATAGGCATATCATTAATTATATGAAAGAGTCCTTACCAATGCAGGGGGTATGGGATAAATATGCATTATAATCATTATTTTTTTCAAGAATTAGTATAGCTTTATATATTGGCTCAGGTAAAATCCTTATAATCTATTTTAAAATTAAAAGAACAAAACGAGAATATTTTTCAAATTAGCTATAAACCATCAGTAAATGAAAGATATTTTAAATTAACGGAGCTAATTCCTTCAAAATCAATAATCTAAGAGAATGTAAAATCAAAACAAAACTCTTTAATTTACACAAATTTTTAGTGAAAAAGACTGCATAAAAATAAGGACAAATTTAAACATGTATTTTTTTAATGAAATACACTTTGGGAAAAATCTCCTCCACGTAGGTGTTACTGAAAGGTCAAATGCATAAAAATGATACTGGCTAAAATAAGATTGCCCTTGGGGAATTGTGGAACCTTAAAAAATTGCTAGTGTCTTCTGCAAGAGAGTATCCTAAGAAAAGAGATGAAACAAATTTTACACTTAGAGTGTGATATGTGTAATACATTTAACACCTTGCTCAGTGAAATTTTACTTGCAAAAGCAATTTATTTCAGTGAAGATACAACAAATTTTTTCCTGTAATAGCTTGTCAAATAGCTGTAAAATTAGTCAATTAAATGTTGTGTCGGAAAAGGGGTGGGTGGTTCACCTGTCAGAAGAATAGTGCTTCAGTATTTTGGGAAAAAGGACAGAAAGAGAGGAAAGAAAAAGATGGAATCTACTACAGTGGTTAGGATACTGAAGACAGAGAGCAAATTTCAGTGTATGCAGTGCAGTGAACTGGAAGAAAGAAATGATTGAAAAACAATTTTAGGAAGATTTCCACCTGAAACAATGGATAAATTTTTATATCCTCTTAAGGAAAAGTCTTAGCAGTGTCCTAATATTCTTTGAGAGCTCTGGAAATTAAGCTACTGTGTTGAAGAGGAAACAGAAGGTTCATGATTGCTTGTGAATATTTGCTTTGTATCCTCAATAACGTAGACTGGGAGGTTTTGACTTCAATACAGAACTCATGTATTATTTCACCGCATGTCCAAGAAAACTCTGACAAACCAGTGAGTGAGATACGAATAGAAAAGGGAGATCAGTGTTCTGTGCAGCAAGGTGCGTGCAGTAGTGATTATTAGGGGACTCTGTCACTTTATCCAGTAGAATAAGGGTTAAAACAATCACAATAAATTTTCCCAATGAAATAACAAGCCAATGTAATGAATTTCAATAAAGTTTCTTTAAGAGAGTTCTTCCTGAGTTACAGAAAATAAAAATAGCACCTCAGGACTGATCTTGTAATGAGAAGCTCAAGTGTTTACTGACAGTGGTGCAGGATCTGAGTTGAGCTACATCCTTCACTTTCCTCTTTCCAGACACATGGAAGGACTAATTTCATATTACACTTATCTCTGCTATTCCATTGGGGAGTCTTGACTAATTCCCACTAAGGACATATGGGCAGAAGGGAGGTGTACCTCATTTCAGCAAAAGTTGATATGAAAGGGTGAAAAAGTTCTGACTGTGGTGGTTACATTTTGTTCTGTTTTCTCTGTAGAAAGACCTTGTAAGTAAAACAAATTTGATTCAAAAAGAAATACAGAATAAATATGTTCTGATTGGGTTCAGTTCTAAACAACAAGTGATGGCTGTGAGTTCTACCCAGAGAGACATGAATGGAGGTGTAGCCATCCAGCTGATAAGCCACTGTACTGTGCACATTTCTCACACCTGAAACTCCTAACCAAGAAAAGCATGTGATAACCACATTCACCAAGCAGACAAACTGATCACTTCTCAAATTTTCCTCTATACTCTGTGTGTTTAACTCTGTGGAAATTCAAACTTATCTTTACCTTTCAGTCCATGCTATTGAATGTTGCCCCTGGAAATGAACCTGGACTGAAATAAATTAACCTTCAAAATATGGAGGGCTGCATTGCACAGCATATAAATTCTTTATTCTGAAACAAAGTTAGTTCAAGGCATTCTAAGAGTATTTTAAAAATTAACATTCATAATGCATATTAAAATACTCAAGATTTTTATAACCCTGGTGACATAGGTTGCTAGACATGCCAAAGAAAATTTTTCTCTGCTTCATTTTTCATCTGTCATTAATTGGTTTTTTTTTTTTTTTTACACAAAATTGTCTTCCTCTGGAGTCACCACCTGCAGTAACTTATTATAGATTCTTCAGTTCCATTATTCATATTTGTGCTTTTGCATCTAGATACCACCCTACTGTCATCTACTTTATGTGACACATGGTGCATAGAACTCACCACCATCTAAATGTTGCAGAATAAAGCAGGGGTCCACTCGTTTTGCATTAATATAATTTGGCAAGTCTCCACTATGAGCTAGAGAATTTTAACTTCTAAAAGTTCAATATGACTGGCACTTTAAGACCCCAATAGTTAATATATCATGCAAATAATAAAAATACCTAGAGGATTAATGCAATATACAAATTAAACCTCTAAATATAGCAGAGACTGTGTTCTTAGTGTGCCTTAGGAATTAATTTCTGTTATTACAGCAGCCTATTGAATGGTCTATATTGTCCTACATGTTTTTAAATTCGCTTCCAGATATTTATCAAATCTTAAAATAATTTCAAAGGACTCATTATGGAAGGCTTAGCTATTTTCAAAGCCCTCTAAAAGTATGTCTGATATATTTGTTAGAGCAGGTTAAATGCAACAAATCCCTTAAACTAGTTTTATTCTCTTCTCTTACACAATGGATTCCAAACAATATTATATTGGAACCTTGAAGCAAGGTTCTTTATTCTTGCAAACAAATTTTCTATAAGAATTTTTTATCTATCCAAAGATTTAATCTCAAATAGCTCATAGACATGGCTACAGAAAAAGGATCTTATAGGTAAGTGCCTAAACATAAATAAAGCACTTACAGAGAAATATCTTAAACCTACATGTAAAAGAAAAAGTCATACTAGAATGTTCTTGCACTGTAATAGGTAAAACATTATAATTAACTGGAATGGCTTAAACTATTTAAAATGTACTTAATTGAGGAATAGAGATGTCCACCTGATTTTCATGACTGCAGTCAATTTTATTATGCATCAGTTAGAAATTTCACAAACAAGTCCTCAAAAACTGATCCCTAGAAGCTTGTTTAATTAAGCCAACAAAAATGCTTTAGAATCTAGTTTCTCTGATCACTATAAAGACATAAAAAACAACTTTTCTTTATGATATTTAGCTTTTGTTCTTACTGCATTAGTGAGCTGACCAGTGCAAGGCAAGGATTACATTTAAATTGGTATTAAACCAATTCAAACAAATTGGGGGGGGCATAGAATTTACTGGTCTAAGAGTAAGTGGAGTGCTCTTTACATGAGAAAGATTCAAAAGCAATTCAATTTAGACTCCTTCATCCATAGTAGATTCTATATGAGTAAAAAGAAGTTTACCCATGTGCTCATGAAAGATAGGTGGCAACTGTACTTTGTGATCTCAAAAGAAGAAAGACCCTAATTTTTCATTTTGCATTCATTCTTTCATTTCATGTATCTTTAATATACCCAGTGTATATAACTGTGGCAATAAGATAAATAAATTTGCAATCTGGGTCTGAATCTTAGGTTTCTCCCATTCCTTGCTGGTGTTCAAGTGAGCCAGAAGACAATATGAATAGATATATTTATTCTCCTATATGGAAAAATAACAAGTGTGCTGACATTTTATATCACATCACCACTTCTAGTGTTTTCCACACGACTCACTTATGATAAACAGTATAAATTATGTAGTAAAATTGGATCACAAAATGCCTCACCTTACTCAACTGAGGTGTATTGGGATGAAGCATACACAATTCATTTTCTCTTCAGGAATTACGTCGTATCACAAGAGTGTAAAACCTCAGTAGTTAGAGAAAGGTAAAACAAAGATTTTCTTTATTAAGATTGGATAAGATACTGTAGGAAAGTTCAAACAAGTGTACATTAACATAAAAGAAATCAGCAACAAGGAGGACAAATTATGTCTTACTTTTCTTTGAAATAAAAGTTTGAATAATTTCCTTCCATAAATCCTTCATCTTGGCTAGTGAATATTCTCCCTTTATATTACTTTAAACTGATGTATCTTTACATATATTTTTGCTAAAGCCATAGCAATTTTTACCTAGATATACTTTCAGTAAGATATAAAACACTGAGGATTTTCCACCGTGTAACAATTTTTTGTTTGTTTGTTTGTTTTTGTTATTTTTTTTTGAGACAGGGTCTCGCTTTGTGGTTCAGGCTGGCCCTGAGCTCAGCCTCAAACTCACATCACAGCAATCCTCCTGCCTCTGCCTCCCAAGTACTGGGATTACAGGCGTGAGCCACCACGCCTGGCACTGAGGTATGTGGAACTGATTGCTGCTGGGGTGAGTCTCCATGCCCAGTATGGTATGTGGTTACTGGAGGATAAAGCCCGGGTCTTTCTGCTTGCAAGACAGGCGCTGAGCTAATTCCCCCACCCCCATCTTACAATTTTTATGTGCTTCCATGAAGAATCTAAGAAAATTTAAATCTTTGAGATTTCAAAAGAGGAAAACCAATAAACCAGTGCATTGACAAGGTATTTAATGATCATTTTGTTTTCAAAATGTAGTAGTTAAATGTGGGGGCTGTCAATCAGATGGGTGCCTGGAACTGCCTGACAAGATGGCTTCCCTCCATAAACAAAAGAAAAGAAAAGAACAAAAACAACAGAAAACACAAAACTCCGGTGAGTGGAGATAAGGCAGAGATTTCATGGAGCACAGACACACTTGATGACCTGATAAAGAAAGGGGCTAAGGGCAGAACATGGAGCGTCCTACTGCCCAAGATCAACCCTGACCAAATGGGCTTCGAGTTGGCTGAGAAAACTTAAGAAGCAGTCTCTTAGCAGTCTGCAAAAACCAGGGACACTTGTAGTATTTGCTTCTGAAAAGCCCATAGCCCACACAGGCTCTGAGCTGAGGCTGGGGAGTAGTCAGGGGACCGCACTGCTCCTTCCTCAAGAGAAAGCTGTCAAGTCATTCCCTCAGCCTTCATATTATTCTCATCAATCACAGAATTTTCTTTCAGATAGATGATAAGGCTCCAAATGTTAAAAATGCCAAAATAGAGTCACTTATTACATGTGACAAGAAGATAAGTATAGAAATCAACAAAAGAGAATTTTAGAAATGAAAATTATGCAACATTCCCTTCAACAACCAATGTCCCAAGTCTTAAGTCACATAATCATGTAAAATTTTATTTTAACAAATAAAAATGAAGACCATATAGAACATGGTCAGATGAAAGTACAAACAGAAAAACAAAACACCAAGACCTAGAGGACCCATCAAAATCAGTGCCGAGGGAAATTTATAGTAATAAGCACCTACAGCAAAAAAAAAAGGATCTTAATTAAATAATATATGACTCAGGAATTTAAAAAATTAACATAAACTCAAAATTAGTTGAAGAAAAGAAATGACAACGCTTAGAGCAGAAGTAAAGAGGCACAAGTAATACAAAAATATCAATAAAATACAAACTTGGTTTTTTGAGATAGCACATAAGGTTGATAAACTTTTAACTAGACTAATCAAGAGAAAAGACAGATGTTCCAGGAAAATAAAATCAGAAATTAAAAAAGGAACTATTAAAACAAACACCAAAAAGACACCAAGGATCATGAGGGATTATTATGAACAACTACAGGTCAACAAATTAAGAAACTTTACAAGAAATAAATAAATTTCTGAATACAAATGCCAAATGGAACAGAAGTACACAGAAAACCTGATCATACTAGTACCAAGTAGTGAGATAAAATTAGTAATTAAAAAAACTCTCTACAAAGAAAAATCCATGATCAGGTAGCCTCATTGGTAAATTTTAATATATAAAGAATTAATATCTCCCATCCAAGTACTAACCACCTGAGATGAGATCAATCAGGCAGGTGCATTCAGAGAGGTATACCATAGACAAGAATTAATGTCAGTTCTCAAACTATGCCCAGAAACTGAAACAAAGGGAAATCTTCCACATTTATTCAAGAGACCAGCATTACTCTAGTACTAAAACCAAGTAGGGACAAAACAAAAAATGAACATTGTAGATAAACATCTGCAGTAAACACAGACCCCCAAATTATCAGCAAATTATTAGAAAACAGAATGGAATAGTACATGAAGATTATACACCATGATCAAGCGGGATTTATTTCAAGGATGTAGGATAAATCAACATATATAAATCAATAAGTATGATAGATCAGATGAAAGACAACACTCATATGATCATCATATCATTAAATTCAGAAGAGTATATAATAATATTCAATATCTCTTATGATGGAAACATTTAAAAACTGGATATAGAAGGAATTTTCCTCAACACAATAAAAGTTAGATACAAGAGCCAATAGCCAACATTACTGTAACAGTGGAGAAACTGAAACCATTTCTTCCAAGTTGAGGAGCAAAACAAAGTCGCCCAATTCTTCTTATATTCTACATAAGTCTTAATCATAGTAATCAGGGAAGAGAAAGAAATAAAGAGCACCCAAAGCAGAAAAGAAAAGGTCATATTGTACCTGATTACAGAAGAAATGATATTATACACAGAAAAAAATAAAGACCACCAAAGAACTATTTAAACTGGTAAATGAATTCAGTAAGGTTTTACTGTAAAAAAAATGAACAGACACAAATCAGCAGCAGTTAAGCACAATGGAAAGGGCCTGTAGTTCCAACAACTGGGGAGGTTGAGGCAGAAGAATGTTTGAATCCAGGAATTCATTGCCAATCTTGATAACATAATATTTCCCCCATCTCAAATATAAACCAAGAAAATCAGTAGGATTTTTACACACTAAATGAAATGACATTTTTGATAAAGAAATTGAGAAAGCAATTCCATCCGCAATAGCTGCAAAATTATAAATAAATAAATAAAAGCACCAACACATACAGAAACTAACTCTAAGAATCAAGACAGCAAATGATTATGATAGTGGAAACTGTAAACTGATGCAAGAAAATGAAGAAGACAAACACACAGAATGGAAAGACATCTATGTTTTATGTTCAGAGAATGGATGATGTGATACTGTTAAAGGTTGACAATATTCAAAGCAAACTACAGATTCAATGTAAATCCTATCAAAATACTAATGAACTTCTTTGCACAACTTGAACAAAACAATCTTGAAAGGAGTGAAATTGGTGATGTGACCTTCAAATCACAACAAAGCAAATAAAATAATGTGACATCACCATAAAAACAGACTCATGGATCAGTGAAACAGCATAGAAAACCCAGGCACAAATCCACGCCTTTATAGCCAAGTGATTTTAACAAAGGCATCCAGAATATTACATAAAGTATAGTGTCATCAACAAATACTGCATAAACTAGATATTCATATGCCAAAGAATGAAACTAGTTCCCTTTCATTCACTATACACAAAATGAACTTCAAATAAATCAGAAATTTAACTCAACTCAAAACTATGAGACAACTAGAAGAAAATATGGGGAAAATGCCTTAGGACACTACTCTGGTCAAGGGATTTTTGATTCAACCACAAATGCACAGATGACAAAGTCAAAAAATCACAAATGAGATCATATGAAATAAAGAAGCTTCTGTACAGAAAAGAACAAAATCAACAGAATGATCAACTAGCCTTACAGAAAAGGAGAAAATATCTAAAAACTGTACACTAATAAGAGATGAATATATATAATTATTTGAGACTCAATGCAATAGCAAAATAATGATGATTTCAATAATCTGATTTAAAAATAGACAAAGAACTTGAATGGATATTTATCAGAAGACAAAAAATAGCTGACAAGTATGTGGAGAAATGTTCAGCACCATTGGTAATCAGGGAATTGGTAATTTAAATTACAATGAGATACCATATTATTTAAAATGGCTACTATTAAAAAGTAAACAAGTAACAAGTGCTGAAAAGCTTTGGAGAAAGGGACACTCTCATGTATGTTTGTATAAATTAAACTAGTGTAGTCATTATGGAAGCTAGTTTATCAATGTCTAAACAAACTAAAAAAAGAACTACTATAGAACCACCTAGCACTCCTATTACTTGGTATTATGGAACAGAAATTACTATGTTTAAGAGAAATCTGTACTAATATTTTTACCTCAGCACACACACACAGTCAAGATACAAAGTCAGTCTAGATGTCCACTGACAGATGAAAGAATTGAGAAAGAAAATACACTACAGAGCCAGGGATTTAGCTCAATAGTTCTGGCATCTGCCTGGCAAGTGCAAAGTCCTGAGTTTGATTACCAGTGACCACATACCACACTGCTGAGCATAGTGACTCATGCCTGCAATCTCAGCACTCAAGAGGCAGAGGCAAGAGGACTGCTGAGAGTTCAAAGTTATCCTGGGCTATATAATGAGGTCAGGGCCAGCCTAATCTACAAAGAGGGATCCTGTTTCAATAATAATAATAATAATTATAATTATAATAACCCTAAAAGAAAAATACACTATTTATACGCACATATAAGCAATAGGATATTATTCAGCCAAAAGAAAGATGAAACTATCATTTGTAGCAACACGATGCAACTGAAAGATAATTTATTACACAAAATTGTCCAAGCACAAAGTACAAATACACATTTTCTTATGTACAAGACGAAGGTAAAAAGTTGACCTTGTAGTACAGAACAGAATGGTGGACACCAGAGCCTCAGAAAGTTGGAGGGGAGAAGACAGAACAAAAAGCTTAATGCTTACAGGCATGTGGTTGGATAAGAAAAATAATACTTAGTTCTATAACATAGTTGGATAATTATCACAACAATTAATTTTATATCTCTAATAGTTATTGGAGAGACAAATCTTAATGTCACACACAAGAAATTCAGGAGATAATACATACCATTTCTAATTAATAATCCTATTATTAGTAAGTCCATGATAGCAAAAACAGAAACTACATGACTTTTGAGACTGAATCTTAGAAGTCCCTTAACATTACTTCTGTGTCATTCTGCCATTTAAAGCAAGTCAAAAAAGCTGTTAAGTTGGATGGGGAAAAGTCACAGCTACTCTTCTCCCCTGTACCTCTTCCTTCCCTTTCTCTTCCTCCTTTCTCCCTCTCCCTCTTTTTGTTCTTCTTCCACACGAACATTTGTAGGTGTTGTGCTGTATATGTCATGTGTGCAGGCGTGGCGCTGAGTTTTCAGCTCAGGGTGCTCTAACACTGAGTTACAATTTCACTCCCTTTTATTTTTTGAGACATGTTTCACTGTTGCTGAGGTTGGCCTAAATATCTGATCTTCCTGCCTCAGTCACCCAAGTACCTTAAATCACAGTGTGCGCCATTACAGCATGCAAACACTACTCTCTGATGGAAGGAAATAAGTTTATTTATGAAAAGGAATGCAGAAAGGGAAAATTTTGCATTCCTCTTTGCAAAAGTATACTACACAGCGAGCACTTTCAGAAGCAATGTTATCTTGGATTACTGACTATATATAACTCTTAGAATGCTCAACCTTTCAAGGTGATAAAAGCTATAAAAGATGTAATCTCTCAATACTCCACAATTTAAAAGAATTCTAAAATTTTGAAGACTTCTTACTCTTGCAATACTTTTTTAGATTTAGTGTATGTTATGGAAAATACCCTCCAAAAATAGGAATAACAGCTAAAGTTGTTTTACTTGTGCTTGGAACACACAATTCAATACCAGATCCACTGCTGAGCACCAATCGCCTATTTTATCCCTGCAGGCTGATAGTTACTTTGAAGGTTGAAATCTAAGCTGTTGGTTGGTAGGGTTCAACTATATAGAGAAATGCTTGAATTACAGAGGGGAATTTTTAAATTCTAAAAATGTCTAGGCAAATTAACCTATGAAAGTAGAGTTAATGATGTTAAGTTGCTCTAGCAGGAAGCTCCTCAAAACTTTCTAGTTATTTTATAAACAACAGGCCCAGAAAATATAACTATTTTAGTCAGGACCAAAATAATGCCAGCCTAAGTATCATTACAAAACAGAATAAATCCAAGGTTAAAACAAATAGCTTTATTATTCAAAACTCTCACAACTATTCTTATAATGCCATTCATATATTCAGTCCTCTTACCATCATAGCCATGGATATCAGAAGCCTATTTCTTCTGTGAATATTTGTATCCATGTAAATACATATATGTTTAGATCTGTGTCTTTCTTTGCACATGTATTTTCACACACATCTACAGGCTTCTGTATACAAGTAGAGATGGTGGGTATCTTACAATGGATCTATGTTACAATGATTCAAAAGGGACACCCATTCAGCAGAAACTCCATATCCAGTTCTGATGTTTGATCTCATCCTGAGCTAGGAGTATGGTCACGTAGTATTCTCTAGCCTCACTGGACATGCCCAGCAAGCCACATATTTCACACAACCATACAATTCTGAAGGTAAACAATAGGATTCAATACAAGCAAACATATGTAGACACATATAAATTTGTGTTTGCTTATTATTTCTCAGGCAGACTAGACAATACTATCTGAGCAACTACTACTTCAAATTTTGTGCCACTCTTTCCTATTAATTCAATGAATGCTTCCATTCTCTGAAGAGGCAGTCTACACTTGCAAAAAGTGGCCCAAAATTTAAAAAAAAACTGAGGCAACTGACCCTTGTGATAACCTGATTTTAGACATCTCAGTTTCCACAACTGAGAGAAATAAATGTGTAAACCCCATACTCCTGTCACACAGGCAGTACTAAGACAACTCTCTCCTCCTCCTCCTCCTCCTCCTTCTCCTCCTGCTCCTCCTCCTCCTGCTCCTCCTCCTTCTCCTTCTCCTTCTCCTAACATCAAACCTCATACTTTTAGGAAAATTTAGTTTACAAAACAATTTCACAGTATGATTCTTACCATAGCCCTTCAAATGTTAATGCCTCATTTAAAGAAAAAAATCTCAAGAGCACTGCCATAACCTAGTAAATAGCACAGAAACCTTGAGGTATTCCACAGGGCATTTCCTGCTTTCAAACACCTATGCCTTATTTTTCAATATTATCACAAGAGGCTCAAGTTTGCTACATCTTACTCTATAATACTCAGCTAAGTATTGCTGTCAAGGGTCTTTTGTAGGAGCTTTCCCTGTGTATTGCTGATGCCAAGATGAGTTTAACAGCATCTATAGTTTCAGGGACCCAAAATCTATCATTACTGAACTGGAACCAATTGTTTATTTTCTCCCAATTCTTCTCCTTCCACCTTCTATGTCACTAGCGGATGAAATTTTTCTCTCCATTAAACAAATAGCTCACTTATATTAAGTGCTAACAATACTCTCATCTCTACACATTTCAAGTATATTGAGTGATTTGGACCTCACTGAAATTGTAGGAGGCAGGAAACTTTTGTATTTTTGTTTTATTGATGCAGACATTAAGGCAAACAGATAGACGCAGAACACACATAACAAGAGCAGCAAGTCTATTTGGAACCCAAGAGATCTGATCACAGAGTATGTGCTTTTAATCATCCCCTGAAGTGCATCTCAGAAACAGAAACACAGCATTTATGATGTCACTACCTGGATGCAAAACCAAGAAGGGCTCCCTGTCCTCACCGTGAAAAGGCCTGCCTACATTTTCCAGATTTTCACTGTTACCTTCCCCATCTTCCCTTCTAACCTTCTTTAATTATTGCCCCATTAGCTGGACTGTAGTTTTCTCCTTTTCCAAAACTCTATCCTTGTGACATCGTGTTCCTTTACCTTAAACTTGTTCTGCTTACCACACTCCTCTCTGCTTTTTTAAAAAAATCATGTCCATCTCGGGAAATCTTGTGTCTAGGAAGTTCTGCTCAGACTTTCAAGTCACCAGAACATATTTGTGTTTCAGAGAGATTATTACAGCAAATAGAACATTCCATGCTACATTCTCATTCATTCATCTATGTTCTTCTTATTTATCATATTCCTCCAAACGGATTGTCTTCCATAAGCACATATCACACAAACTCACATATTATGTACAAAGTATCCACTTATAAGTTATTGATAGATTAATTCTAAAGTTGCTTAAATTAGGCTCCTAAGAGATATACAAACACTTGCACAAATATTTAAATGAAAAAGCAAACACCAAATCATAAAGTTTTCCTTACCTTCACAAAGAGGAATTGTATTTAAGAGACAAGTTGTATGATTTAAAAAACCAAAATCATTTACTTTGATAATGTAGGCATTAGTATATCATTGAGTACAAAGAAGAGAAACTTCAAGGCCACTGTATTCCCAATTGGCTGCCTACACTGATTAAGTGAGAAAGATAATTTAGCTTTCACCTTTGTGAAATTCATGTGTTTTCTACTGAAATTACTCAACTGAGTTCAATAGAGATTTATACTTTAGTTCCCATACCTCGCCAAATATGACAAATTTACTATCTAGAAATACTGACATTTTTTACCTCTGGCCAAGATATGTGAACAGTCTCTTATTTCATGGGGGTGGTCTTTCCAACACGCTTCAAGATGTTTTTAATGCTTCAAGATTTCTGAAGTACAATACTGGAATCTAAACTTTCTCTTTCATGTCAAGGTTTAAATCTTAATTTGTTCAAATCTTTCCCAGAAGTATGACATATTCAGGTACTTGTATTGTTATAATCTACTCATAATTTTATCTTATTGCAATTCTAATGATTTCTCATTTTAAATTTAAAACACCCAATTAGTTTATGGTGTCAAGGGAGAATTCTAGAAAATCTGCTTGGCCAGCAATCATTTTGAAATGGAATGATTAAGCACCAAACAGAGAGCTTTCTCAAAGTAATGTAGTCAAAACCAATGAGTAATACAAAATGCAGAAAGGAAAAATAAGGGTGCAGAACCTCACTAATTCAAGGGCTGGATAATAAGGTAGATAAATGTGCTTTCTCCTGAAAATTGTAACTAGGATTCAATGTAGAAGGCATTCACTTTTGAATACTGCTAGTATCCTGTTAGGAGAAAAACTGATGAACGTTCTCCATTTTTCAGCATCCAAATGTCATCAAAACTTGACTAGAGAAGCTGCTCTATTTGCAATAAATATTATATAATTTGACATAAAAGACTATATTGGATGTGCCTAAGTAGTAAAAGTAGCTAAATAGCAAGGTAGCGATAATTACCAAATGTTTCATGCTTCTGGAATTTGGAGATCTCCACACGGAAAATGCCACAGTTTGGGAAATTGATTGTTAGTGAAAATGAATCTGGAAAGATATAAAAGTGAAGTACTGATATTTAATTATTAAGGTAGATTCCATTTAGTCTATCAAAGTTTATAGGTTCCCTGCTCTGGCTCAACTCTTTTAGCCATCTTGATTTATGTTATCTCATTTAATTCCTTCTAGAAATGATGAAATAAGTATGTATTACTATCCCTGGTGTACTCTGTATTCAGGTCATTAGTTATTTGTTCTAACCAGGCAAAGTCAGTCAAGAAAACCACAATATTAACAAATGGTGACATCTGACATTACATTTCAGTATGTCTTAAAAAAAATCCAAATACTTTCTGTAGTCTGGTTCTATATTTTTCCAAGTAATCAAAAGCACTATGTCAAAGTGAGGATCATCGGCAGCTGAAAATTTTGAAAATAAACTTTCAAACTTCCCTTGAAAACTTCCCTTTTTGACTATAAAAACTCAGTGCATTAGAATCGTTGTCAGCCCAGGCAATTTATCTTGCTCAGGAACTAGGAAGTGTCTCTTAAACATATCTTTGAGACTATAATTGAAAAGTAAAGTTTTAAGATCTAAACTCCAACCACTTCTTGGCAGATGAAATATTATGTGAGTGGTTTCTTCATCTTCCTCAAACAAAAAGTTCTTTGCACTGAAATCCATGCTGGAACAGTTTAAGTAACTTTATGTTGTATATCAGACATATACAAAACACTCTCTGTGACTCAAATGATGGTAACTAAGATTTTCATTCTGGTAATATGTCAGCACACAAACGTTATTTTTTAAAGTATAATTTTAGTTGTAACAGAAACCAGAAAAATATTTTTGATGTATCTATATAAAACAGTACATAAAACTGTTTCCCTTAAAACACTTGCTTGTGGAGGCAAAGGTGACCTCATACCAATATAAGTTGACAGCATGAAAATGATTCTGTCTTATATTTTATTGCATTTCACCTCCACTACCCAGACTCAGACTACCCACACAAAATCAAATTAAACATCAAAATGAGGGCAGACATCAATCTAGCAGAGTTTAGCTATCATGATGTTTAAATAATTGGGTCATTAAAATTATTTTTAAGTGATATCAGATAAAGAACATTCATGTGAAAATTTCATCAAGTATTTATCAGACACCTATACAAGCAAAACTTTATATTAAGGTTCAGCAACCCTTTTGCAAAGGGTCAAGGAGTAATTTATAAGCCATATGACCTGTCCCCTGGCCCCTTATTGTATGTTGTTGTACCACAAAGGCAGTCATCCACAGAGCATATGACTTTCATAAGTACGTGATAAGAAATTTTCCCTTAAAAACACAAGTAGCAGCCATAGTTTCTTGGACTGCTGGATTTTGGGTATACTTTTGAGGCACAGAATAATGAATGGGTGATAAATACGTAATTAAATGAAAAGGTTCACAGTTCAAAAGGAATGTTAGTCTTCTATCCTTGAAACACATAAATCATGGAATGATAAAATTAAACTGTAACAAGTTCTACACAATAAACAGAAGATAACAGCAACTGTGCTGGTTCTTAAAAGACGGTTAGAATTTTACCAACTGGCTACGGGGTAGATGGAGATTCTACATTGTAAAGTTACAGTTAAAAAAGGGGGCAAAAGGTAAAGTGGGAACCACCATCCATGACAAGAAAGATACCCAGGGTAATGGCAGCAACATGACCTTTGGTGGCTAACGGCAGCTATGAATAGATGGCTGTCATTTGAGTAATATGTTCAGAAGTTAGGCTTGATGACTTTGTTACTGGAATATTCTTAGTTCAGGAAGAACATCCTCCAGAATGTTAAACCTACCTTACTTCTCCCTTAACAGTGTTATGAAATGAGGCGCTAGGGCACAGATTTTCCTTTTCATCTTCCTACATATCTTTATTCATCCCAATTCATACACACTACTTTTGAAACAGGACAAGGTATTACTATCCTTCTTCCTCTAATTGTCTATTATGTTTTAAACTGCAGTTGAAAATACACATAGAGATTAATTTTCTCATTCTCAAGCTGTAAGTGTACTATTCAGCCAATGCTCAATTTCTGATATTGCAGAATATGAAATATCTCATACAAGGACAGTTACTGTTAGGGAGTAAGAGGTGGTGGAAGTAAGCCACATTTAAACTGCATCCACTTCTGAGCAGTGTGATGATATCAGGCACTGTCCTACCTGAGATGTGAATCGACACTTTGTCTAGAGTATCAGAATTGCTCCTGCTCCCTACCCGTCAGTAGCTCTCATGACTAATAGATTGACTGACTTGGTATCACAGTGCTTGCGTTCAAGCAACTCTGATTTCACTAAAGAATAATTTCCAAATCACAAGTGTTGGGAGGCTTCTACATCAGTGAGCCAAAGGGAAGCCTTAAAGTCTTCCATCAAGTGACAAGGAGAGAGGTTTTTATCTGTAAAATACTCTGAAATTGACAGGAACATGAGTAAGAATGACTCTACAGCCAGTGAAATTGTGAAGAAAGAAAAAGAAATCTCAGAAAATGCTCTTGCAGAACCTCAAACTGCAAAAGTTGTGGCCGCTTTGTGTGAAGGACACTTAGAACTTGAGAAATACTTAGTCACTCCCTTCTTTTTCTCTCCTCACATAGGCACTGCATGTACCATCTTACTATATCTTTTTTTTTAATCTTTATTGGTATATTACAGATATGCATCACAATTGCACTCCATAATGGGGATTTGTACCAGTATAAGACACAACTTAATTCTCATTTTTTTTCCATAACACTACCCACCCTACCATCCCCCTATATACATAAAATTTGTTTCCTTTTTTTGTTATAATATCATTATTTTTCCCCCTTCACCCTATTTTACTTTGAGTATTTTCTATTTCACAATATATAACATACAATTCTAGGACTCATTTACATCTTTATTTTCTCATACCAGAGAAAATATGTGATATGTACCTATCTGTGACCTATTTATTTCACTTATGAGGATATCCTCAAGGTATGTCCATTTAAGTAGAAATGATTCAAACTTATCATTTTTTATGGCAGAGTACTACTCCATTCTGTAGAAGAACCACAGCTTTTTTATCCAGTCTCCAGTTGATGGACACTTGGGTTGTTTCTAAGATGTAGCAATCACAAATTCGGCTGCTATAAACATGGGTGTACATATGTCACTGTGATATGAATCTTTTAATTCTTGTGTGTATTCATCTTACTTTATCTTAAGAGTGGTGAGGACACCCAGTCTGAGAGAGTCTAAACTATCTTTTTATTTATGTTCATTTTTCTTATTTTTCAATTTTATTATTAGTCATTTCTGTTAATCTCTTCTTATGCCTAATAAATAAGTTGTTTGTGAGAGGTATGAATGTTTGAAAACAAAGCATATATAAGATTTGGTACTTTTGAAACTAAACAAGGAACCTTGGAAAACATCACTTGGAATGAGAATTGCTATAACGTCAAATCCTTTTCTTACAATGCAGGAGACACAGCCAATTCAAAATCTGAGCTATCTTCATGTGGGTATGAGTTATTTTTTACAATCAGCACCCTCTCACCTCATATATGAAGAAGTTCCCTGAATTTGGTTTGCCAGTTCACTGGTTTCACTGTGAATATCTATAGTTAGTAGGGCTGACCTCACACCCAGAACTACAGTTGAGCTTCACTTCACCTAAGCCAACAACACATGGCCTCTCTGCTCACATACTTAGTCAGGAATAAAATGTGATACAATCAGAGCTATGTTTTCATTGGAACTTTCTAAGGAAGGCTCCCTTTCTTAGAAATTATTTCCAATAATTTTGAACTTGAATTATTGTAAGATGGAGCTGCTGCTGCCATCTTGTTGCTATTTATGTTTGAACATAATATTAAAAAAATAAAGTTTGGAGACATGGAAGCCACTAACCCTGTCTTCCTGACACACTGGATGCCTCCCTTCGACCACTTTAGGAAGTGCCTCCCAGAAATCGTGGCTTCACATCAAGAAACTTAGTCATTAAATACCAATTAAGAGATGTCAGTACTGCCTTTGTAGTCTACCCTACCTCATGTCCCATCATTTGTTTCCTAACATATTCTTGTCTCCAGAATTGTGCACATTTACACAACAAGTGTAACAGCACATTCATAGAAATGACTAGTCAAACTAGAAATAGAGATTTTTATATAAAAATATTTAGTTGATCATGATTATTTATTTGATGGTCAATACTTTCTTCTCAGTAGACCTTTCCAGTGCTTTTATTTGGTTTATAGTTCTCCTCTCTATTTTTTTAAAAACTGTACTTTAGAAGGAGATATTGTACCTGCTTTTTATTGTAATTTAATCCAGAAATTGGCCACATCTGATGTCCTAGACTACTGAACCACAGATATATTCACTCATTTCACATTTAAAAAGTCCTAATTTATAGCCTATAATTCTATTCAGTACAGCAACATTTAATATGATTTTTCCAAAAAAATAAACAGAAAATATGTTATAATTTATTTTCTAGATGTAAACTTAAATGAATTTTATTGAATTTAGAAATTAAAGTATCCAGAATTCTTTCATTAAATAATATAACAAATATATGTTGCTTTATTTTTTTAATTTTTGAGACAGGGTCTCGTTTTTGTAGTTCAGGCTGGACCTGAGCTCAGCCTTGAACTCACAGCAATCCTCCTACCTCTGCATCCCAAGTAAGTTCTGGATTACAAGTATGAGCCACCATGATCACCACGTCCGGCACTGTGGTATGTGGTTCTGATTGCTGTGGGGCATGAGTCTTGCCAGGGATCGAACCTGGGCTCTTGCAGTTGCAAGGCAGGTGCCAGTACCACTGAGCTAAATCCCCGGCCCATGTTTCTATGTATTTTTTTTTCCTTTGGGCTTGATTATTAGCAAATCATGGTTAAATCAGGATATTTTATCCTAAAAGTGAGGAAAATGCCATCTTGACCACAGAAATTTCTTTTAATTATGATACAATAATATTTTCCCTATGATGGTGTATTCTGTACCCTTGTTACACTTTCCTTCGGGTTATTAAAGTTGACCTCTATCTTCTCAAATGTATCACCTACTCTTATCCAAAATGTACCATATTTTTGTAAGGCACAAATAATTCTGTGACCCTCTGCCTTCATTTGTTACCCTGACTTGAAAAATCATTTGATCTAAGATTTAACACAGCTTCATAAATTGCCTATGAACACCTCTTGAAAAATAAGAGATAATTTTATGCAGCCACTATGTCTTCCCAAAACCTGAACTTATCTGTGCATTGCTATGAGCTGAGCATTTATTTAACTGGACTGATTTGCTTCTTTTTTTAAATTGTATCATAACTCATAAAATATTTGCAGCATTTCTTGCTTAGGAAGAAAAAGGTGTAGTAGCATGGCAGGATGGCTATGGCCTGCACAGCAAAGGCACAGACAAAATGTTACCTCCTTTCTCTTCTACATATATTCAAAAATTGAAATAAGATGAAGATAATAGGATAGCTATTTATTTTTATTAAGTATTAAGAAACTATAGGTAACAGAATATAGCTTTAAAATGACTGCAGGTGCAAAATAACTCTGAAGTATGAATTCCACAACCCTCTGACCAAAGGTACTATGGTGTAGCCAACCACATCACAGTCATCTCTGTGGATTCAGCTTGACATGACTGGAGCCATCTTGAGTTGTAACTTCCATGATTGCCCCAGAATTGTTCATTCCGCAGAGGATTATAAATAGACTAAACCAGAGAATGTAATGTGCCACTTTACATCTGGACCCTGTTGTGCCTGACACTGTAATATTAGATTAGGAGAAAGCAAGTAAGTTCCACCTACAATAAATTCTATTTTGTCTTGTCCGTTGTACATGCCCTTCCTTTGCACCAACATGGCATCACTAATGCCCAAGACCACTCTTCCATCAGAAAATTCTCCGTAAGTTTGACTCTGCAATCTGAAACCTGTCTGCCTCTGTTCCTTTGGTCTCCTGCCTCTTGCACAGTCTTTATCTTACACCAGGACCAGGTTGCTCTCTAACACCTTAACCAATTACCTTCTCAAAAAGAAATAATTGATACAGATAAACATCAAATTACCCTATTAATTAAATACATACATTTTTATAAAACCATAAATATAAGACAGTCTACAAGATACCCATAAATGAGATTAATCAATTTAAATATCAGGAAATATTTTTATTTCGCCTTTGGAGTATTACAGGAATTTATATCCAGTTATTTTTCTCTATAACTTAAAACATTTAATATATCCAAAGACTTATTCTTGGTACTGCATAACAAAACACAGACCTCACAGTGCCCCACATAACCCTTAAATGCTTGGAAATATAAACATTTTTTTTACTTCTATGACAAATTGTGTTGTAGCAAAAAGCAAAGCAGTTATTTTCAGAAGTTCATTAGTTGCCTAATTGAAAATATAAACTATATTTGTCCAAAATAGTGCATATGTTGAAAGAACAATTTTCTCCCAGCACAACTCCATAGCCTGGTGCTAAATTTTGTGCACAGTGAGCATAGCTTCAATACAATTTATGGCCATATGCAGTACATGAGATCGCAAGTAAATTATGAACTCTGTGTGTTACCAAGGCACTGTCAAACTCTGATTGATTTGGACAGTTTGTAGTTAATTAAGTTCATTTCCAATTCTGTCTCTTCATCCAATTTCAAAGCATTCTATATTGAAAGTCTATTTTCAATTAGTAAGAAGGATGAAACAAAAAGAATTAATTACAAAAGTGACAATCTCCATTTAAGTCCTCATACTGCAGCAATTATGTATCTTAAAAGTTAAGAAATTGAAGAGTTTGGACTTGTCTAGTACATTATGTCCTTGATATGTACCTTGTATATATTTAAATTAGATCTGAATGTGCAATTCTAGTGAAAAAAATACAATGACAATATTGCTTAAGATTACTAAGAATAATATGAGTAGTCCATTTTACATAGGTCTTTTGTTTAGTATTTAATTAAGAATTACTCTTGATATTTTCTGAATGATTAAATATGAGGTATTTTAGAAATACTGTCACCAAATATGTTTATTTAGTGAATCTTACAAATCTGAGGAGCACGGAGAATTTTCAGTGTCACTACTTGATATGGATGATAAGCTACCACTCTTCAAATTAATGACATCTCATCACTATCCAATGCCTCCTGTGCCTGCTCAAATAAACTAATAGAAGGCAACACTGCATTTAAAACAATACATGACAGAGTGGTACAGAAAGCAGCCATTGATGCCTACCTCTGCCATTTAACAGATATATTTGTCAGGGATTTTTTTAAACCTCTTTCTTCTTTAGTTATTTATTAAATAAGGATAGTAACACAAAACTCTATGAGGTACAGTCAAGAATTAAGGAATGACTACACGTGGAAGATTGAACCTAGAATGGTATGCAGCAAACACTTGTTATCATTAAGAGAATGTTTACATTTACAGAGAGAAACAGTCACTTGGGTCCCAGAAAAACTATGTCTACATTATCAAGACAGGATAGTGACTATCAGGAGATGATGGTAGATGTTTTAGTTTTGCTTTCAACACATGAGTGTGACATGCCAGGGGGACTTCAAGCTGGGAAGATCACGAAGGCTAGTTTATCAATGTGAAGGGCGGATTCTAAAGTTTCTTAATGGATCTTCCTTCTCAACAGTAAATGAAATTCCAGAATAGAGAAGAGAGAGGAAACTTAAGACAAGGAATTGACTTACAGATTTAAAAAAAAACTGAAAGAATATGTAAAACTGAATTATGATGGCTAGACTACAAAGGTAGAATAAAATTTTAAGAATCAAAAAATTAATCGATATGGAAATAGAGGGTTGGGGTAGACCTCAGAGTTATAGCGCATGCCTAGCCTGCATGAAAGTCTGGGTTCCACCTAGAACACTCCACACACAACCAAAAATCTCTAATATTCAGTTAGAATAGATGCTTAAGGCAAAGAAATCATAAAGTAAGTGTCACAGGTTATGGTTAGCACTAGAGACAGAAACCAAATATATGTTGAGAATATAACCGAAAAAGTGGTCAAAGAGCAACTTCTCTAACAGTAATGAAGCCATGATATTTCACAGGTGGGCTATATCAAACCTCTGGGACCCATATAAGTGCCCTTGCTGTCTTGCCTAAGTTGCACCACATGATTAATTTTGTTTCATAATAGTTTAAAAGAATAGCTTTGCCAAGTCTTTCTACAAAGCAAGGATATCTGTGATGATGAACTATAATCAAGAGGAAAGAAAGCAAAACTTGCTTATTAATATGGAGATGAAGACTCTGAGTGCAACATGGGTCAAATTAATACAGGAGATTTAAAAAAAGAATTACAAATAAGATTCAACCCAAGACTGCTGAGATGATTAATACTGAAAAATGTTTACATTAAGACTTCAAGGGTTTATACTTACCCAAAAATATAGTTTTACAAAATTCAACATTCATTCTTATAAAACATGCAGCTAAATAAACAATAATCAGTATGCTAAATACACACTTACATAAACATAAACCTCCACATGGAAACATTCTTATTAAAGACAACAAGCTAAGAATGCCCATGCTGAATATATCTGATATTTGTGGAATTATTAGCAATAATAATTAGCATAAATAACAAAGACGATGAATTATATTCATGTTGGAAAAATGTGTAAGAAAGTACATGTTTTTGTCTTTGTCATTTTCCATTGCACATTGTCTCCCTACTTTTAACAGCGCTCAGTCAGGGAGAAAGACAGAGTCAGAGAGGGAAACAAAGACAGAGAGAGAAATGAAGTGTTAAACTGGTTTAGGAGGAAGTGCAGAGACAAAGAAAAAATATGGAAGGAATGGTGCTGAAGGTAAGGGTAGGAACCACAGACAATAAATAATCCTAAAGATCGAGCATGAGGAAAGGTTTTCATTGCATGTCCAAGGAAAGCACCCAGAGAAGTTCATAGATGTGACCCATTACCAAAGTCAATCGAGCCCAAGCAGCATGGGGAATAAATAATTTCAGAATTCAGTAACATATCTTCTGCATAAATTATGAAGCCAAAGCTGAATATTCTTAAAATGCAAACAAAACTCATTTCCTTTAGAAATGATAACAAATCATACTTTTCTTCCCCATAAGTGAAAAATGAGGAATATTGTTTCTATTACCCAACATGATAGAAAATGTAAATGGGTTCCATTTTGACTACAAACAGAGCACTCATTATAGATCTTTTTCCATTATTTTAATAGACAAACGGGTTCTATATATTTATGTCATAAAACATGATGTTTTGAATTCATACGTTATGGATAATTACAAAAGCTAGTTATACATTACCACACACTTATTTGCAAGAATACTTAGAATCTACTCTTAGCAATTCTTACAAGTATTGGATGCATTATTAAGCATTGTCACCACGTTATGCAGTAGATCTTTCAAATCTATTTCTACTAAATGAAATTGTGTATCATTTGAGCAAAACCTCTTCAATTATTTCCTGCCCCTTTCTACTACATTCAGACCTTGATAACCATTACTTCCTTCTATAATTCTATGAAACATACAGTTCTAGATTCTGAGACATCATTCACAACCTATGTATGTTTCTGAACCTTCTCTGTATCATTTTCTTACCTACAAAACATGAGTGCCATTAAATACTAATAAACTTCCTAGCTTATGGCATATACCTATAAATTCAGTGGGAAATATATTGGTGTGACATTTATAGTTTGTCACATTGATGAATAACAGTCTTTGATCCCAGCTTACTTTCTGAGCACATCACAGCAGAAAAAAAAAACATTCATTTAATAATATGTCTAATACTAAAGCACTTCATAAAGTTGGGAGATCCTTAAACCAAAGTGTACATATAAAAAGGAAACCAAGGGGCAACTCTCTGTCATAGTCAACAACATCAAATATAGATTTGACATAGTTTCATGGTGAGCAATTTTCCAAGGATAAGTTTCAAAATAACATCACTGTTGGACTTCAGAAGGAAGAAAGTTACTTCTAAAAACTAAAGAGCCAAAATGCTCCCAAAACTACTCTACATATTCTATGCAATCCTGATTGAAATCCCAACAGTATATTTCACAGATCTACAGAAAAAAAATCCAAACTTTCATCTGGAACCACAAAAGACCTAGAATAGCAAAAGCAATTCTAAGCAACAGGGAGATGGGGGGGGGTGTATTATAGCTCTGAACCTGAAACTATACTATAAAGCCACCATGATAAAAATTGCTTGGTACTGACAAAATAACAGACCCGAGGATCAATGGAGTAGACTAGAAGATCCAGAAACTACTCCAGATACACTGACCCACCTTATCTTTGACAAAGGAGCCAAAAATCCTCAGTGGAGGAAAGATAGCCTCTTTAACAAATGGTGCTGGGAAAACTGGGCTTTAACTTGCCAAAGACTAAAACTAGACCTAACTCTTTCACCGTGTACCAAGCTAAAATCAAAGTGGATAAGAGACCTAAATATTAAAACAGACACTCTAAACCTTCTGCAAAACAGGTTAGGTAAAACTCTTGAAGATATTGGCTTAGGGAAAGACTTCTTGAACAAAACTTCTATAGCACAGGAATTGGAGGAAGAAATCAACAAATGGGACCTCATTCTTTTAAAAAGCTTCTGCACAGCAAAGGAAACCACCAACAGAGCAAAAAGGCAACCAACAATTTGGGAAAAAATCTTTACCAGCTGTTCCTCAGACAAAGTGCTACTATGTAGAATATATAAAGAACTCAAAAAAATCAGCCCACCCAAATTTAATGACCCAATTCAAAAATGGGCATCT
Organism: Petromus typicus; assembly: GCA_004026965.1. Taxonomy (NCBI): domain Eukaryota; kingdom Metazoa; phylum Chordata; class Mammalia; order Rodentia; family Petromuridae; genus Petromus; species Petromus typicus. The sequence continues at coordinate 53,108 of PVIR01007384.1, forward strand.
GAAATGAACAGAGGTAGAAGTAAGAGCAGCTAAGAAGCATATGAAGAAATGCTCAACATCATTAGTCATTTGAGAGATGCAGATGAAAACGACACTAAGATTTCATCTCACTCCACATAGAATGGCTGCCATTTCAGAATTAGCCAGCAGCAAATGTTGGCAAGGCTGCGGAGAAGAAGGAACCCTTTTCCACTGTTGGTGGGACTGTAGATTCGTACAGTCCCTGTGGAGAAAAAAAAAAAAAAAGCTAGAATTGGAGGTCCCATTTGACTCGGCCATTGCCGGCCACTGCATGAAGAATTTCAAGGTCAGAGTGTCACCATGGAAAATTTCTGGTGAGGCCACTCTTCCATGTGACAAACTGGCAACTTCTACTATATTCTCATGTGGCAGAAAGTGACAAAATATCTTTCTGTGGCCTCTTTGTGAGTCACTAATCCCATTCAGATGTGTTCTGCTCGAATCACTCAGTATAGGATTTTAATCACTCGGTATTAGGATTTTAATGCAAACATTCACATCACTGCATATTCTCACAAGCTCAACATTTCAAAGGACATTGTAGTATGGATCTAAAATGTTCTCACAAACTGTTGTGCACTCTTGCTGGGGGTTGGAGGCATTAGGGTTAAGTCTTTGGAAGGGAGTTGGAGCATGGAAGTGCTATAGCTGACTTGCAGTTGAAGGTGGGGCCTGTCAAGTGGATCTGGCAGAGTAAATCTCCCTTTCCACTCCTCCCTTTTCTCTTTGCTTCTTGATCACCATGATGTGATCAGCTGTCCTCTACCCAGAACCTTCCAACATGCCATCTCTGCCTTTACCCCTGAGAAACACAGAACTCTTGAAACTTTAAGACAGGATAAACCTCTCCTCCTTAACCTGTGGATATAAGGTATTTTATTCCAGCAACAGCAAAGTGAATAAGGCACAGAGTATTGCTTTATTTTATCTAGTTATATTTTAGCTGAAAAATTTATAGTAGGTGTTTTCTAATGGTGCCATTACACTGACACAAACTCAAATACAGAGTAGATGGTAACTTGATTTAAGAATTAATGATATTCTTAAAATCCACCACCTGAATAAGCTTTAATTCATACCAGTCTGCCTAAGTCCTATGTCCCTGTAGTCTTTCTGTTCTGGACTCTGTATCCAGAACTAACCATATGCAGGAATCACTACTGTTAGGTGTAAGTGGCAGAAACTGACTGCCTATTTTTAAACAAAAAAAGAATTTGGAGGAAGAATTTTGAATCCCTCAGAATCAATAGCAGGCTTCTAACAGAGCTGAAAAAAGGGAACAGACAGAGAAAACTGTCCTATCTTGTTTGATCAATATTCAGAATCCCTCTCAAAATAATTACCTAAGTCTTAATATTTTCTGCATTCCCTGGCCACGTAGTTTTAAGCTCATTCTTTCCGTTTTCAGCACTCAGAGACTACCACTGAGCCACATCCCCAAACTCATGGAAGCATTTTAAAGGTGAGACTTAACACTCACAAAGATAAAAACATTTTCTCTGAAAGGGAGAGATGACACAGGAAAAAAAAAAGAAATGTTTGATAGAGATATCAGGATAGCTGAAAGATTTGGTGACAGCTAAAATGGGTTTATCTTTGAAAAACATATACTCATATATTTTTTACCAGAATTACTCTTAAATTGGGTCATTTTTATTTTAAAATTAACATTTTTATCCTACATACATGAGTTTATATTTGCTCTTACAAAATTCTTATATTTGTCTTTACTGTTTTTCTTCTAGTTAGATAAAACATTGAGAATTTCACTTGAGTCAGCCTTTGGCTTCTCCATTCTTGACATATTCTGCTTATGCTTACTTACTGATTATCATATCTTCAATGACAATATAACTTTCTGCTGTGATGTTTCTGACAAAACACCCATCACCAACCCACTGACTGATGAGACTTTTTTGTCTGTCTTTGTCTTTGTTTTGTTTGCTAAAGCAGACACTGGACCACTCTTGATCAGTTTGACCTCTGGGTTCTGAAGTTGTGCTGCAAAGGTCAGCGAATCAGGTACTTTGTAATGCTTGGGTCTTGAGGTTCAGGTAAGCTTCTTGCTCAGCATATACATAATATATAGGAGTACACTTTTAGATGACATTGTGTTTACGTTCTGTGTATGGAGTTAGTATCAGTACATGTCACATCTTAGTTTCTTTTTCATCCCCTCTCCCTCCCTTCCCACTTCCCTCTCTCCATCTCTTGATTTCCTGTCCAACTTGAAAAGATCTATTTCCTATTATCTGTCATTTAATTGCTCTTTTTTGTAATCTGTATTTCTTCTAAGAGAAATGATGTGATAACAAACCAGCATGTCTGATTTATTGCATTTAACATTATGATCTCAAGGTGAATCTATTTTCCTATACGGTTAAGTATCCTCACAGCAGAGTAATACTGCATTGTATATAAATATCACACTACATTTTTCTTTCTTTCTTTCTTTCTTTATTTATTTTTATTTATTTATTTATTTATTTATTTATTTATTTTGGTGGCAAGAAAAATTGAACTCTTTACCTGTGTTTGTGAGGCAGATGTGATGTCACTAAGCTAAACGCCCATCCCAAAACTATATTTTCTTTACAGCAGAATTGTGTACACAGTGTCTCAAACTGATGGTTGGAGAATTTAGCAGGCTTTGTGTTTTCTTGTAATTGTGTTTTGATCTAATGCTTCAACCTATTAAACTTTCTTCCACTTATTTATATTTCTACACAAATTTGTATTCATCTTTAGCTTCTCAGATTCTTTTACCTACATACTATGTTTACTCATGGATTGTTTTTCTTATTTTTTATTGTGAACTTTTCATTTTGGAAAATAAACTCAGATGCACACACTTTAGTACATTTTGAAAGCACTCCAAGTGCTACTTACAGATTCTAAAGTTTGAAAAGATAACCAGTTTCCTTAATCAGTTATCTAGCCCTCAGAGACTATTAGTCAAACTATAAATCCGCCACTGTCTCAGTCCATAACCAAAGCACAGTGCAAAGGATGAGAGATAACACAAGGATCATGCTCCCTTAGCATGAGAGTCTTAGCCAAAAAATTTAAAAAGCTCCAAACTGAAGCTTCTTTGGCATTTTATTGGTAGAATCAAAAAGCAGAGGTAAAGGATAAGAGGTGGACACTCACTCAGGAATTCATGGAAAGGACAGGGGGCAGACAGAGAAACAGAGGAAGGTCAGGGTAATCTGTTACACAACTGAGCTTAGGGTCAATCTAGGTAATACATTAGAATATGGGGGGCAAGGGCCAACAAGGGCCATGCATTGCTAAGGCAAAGTATTTTGATCCTACATAGACTAGTAGCCCGAAAGGCTATCTTTCAATATCTAACCATGCATTCTGGGAGAATGTGAGCTTGTGGCTCCCAAAAGTTCCTTATCTCTGCATACTCACTTCATACATAACTCTGGCCAGCATCTCCACGTTTACTCCCTCTTCTGCTTTTTCTTATTAAAGTGTAATAAAGATTCTGAATCTCATACAAATTATTTGAAAACTTTTATTTGGGCAAAAATGTAGAGATTTTTATAAAGTACTGAAAACTAACTTGAAATAACTTTTTTATGTGGTTCTTTACAGAATGGAGTATTACTCTACCATAAAAAATGATAAGTTTGAATCATTTATACTTAAATGGACATATCTTGAGGATATCCTCATAAGTGAAATAAATAGGGCACAGGTAGGTACATATCACATCTTTTCTCTGGTATGAGAAAATAAAGATGTAAATGTGTCCTAGAATTGTATGTTATATACTGTGAAATATAAAATGGTCAATGTAAAATAGGGAGAAGGGGGAAAAATGATGAGATTGTAACAAAAAAGTAAGGAAACAAATTTTATGTATATGGGGGGGCAGTAGGGTGGGTAGGGCTATGGGAAAAAATGATAATTAAGTTGTGTCTTATACTGGTACAAATCCCCATTATGGAGTGCAATCATGATACGTGTATGTAATATACCAATAAAGATTAAAATTTTTTTTAAAAAAAGAAATAACTTTTTTATAAGGAATTATCATGGGAAGAGAGGATAAAAGGAAGGAATTTGGAAATATAAAAACCTAAATCTGTTTTTATTTACTCATGAATTTTGATATTTTTAAAGTTACAGTTTGGTTAGACATCTGTCAAAAGGAACAATATTTTCAAGACTCAAAATATTAAATAAAATTATTAAAATTATCACATAACTATGAACCATGTTTTAAAATTTCTTCCAAATGCCCTATTGGAAAAATTGTAGTCCTCTTTAAAATAACATAAAAATCACTACTCAAAATAAGTTATGAATCAACTATTCCAATAAAAGCATCTGGCAAATCGCTTAGGAAATTATGTTTAATAGTACCTTAAACTAATGAAATAAAAGAGTTCTGTTGAGTGGTAATCATTTCTCCATCTAAATTCTCTGTATAAGTAATGAACCAATATTCAGGGCCTCTGTGGAGTAACCTCTACACACATTATTATTTGGCTGATTGTCCTTTGTGGCAGATTATTTTAAGTCAAACTGATACCGTAAATGAATTTACTGAAATACATGGCACTAAATTAGTGAACATAAATTACAGCACCATGATTTGTCATCATGTTGGTTGATATAGAATTGCATTTAAATATATTATAATTGAGAAATGATTTGAATACTACAAGTTCATCCACTCTGATAAGTTATCTGCTGCTATATTTAGTTTCTTCCTGGGATTATGGCTCTTGCAATTCAGAAACTGTGAACTTCTAACTTCTAGATAGCCCATTGTCAGGTAAATAGTCCTTTAATATATAAAAACAAACACCCCATTTCACATAGCTCATTAGACAGAAGACATTTATGGAAATGAGGCAACATAAATAATATAATAACTACATGCAAATATCCTGATTCCCGATGTAATCTGTCTTGATGTGATAGCCTTTACTGTGCTATCAACCTGAAATGCAACCAATAAGAATTTCCCATTCAACTTAATATACCTCCATTCTTGGTCTAGTAAAGGAATTTTTTCCTATTCTGGAAAGTGTACTTACAAACTGTGGTATGCCCCTGAGAAGGCTTACATTCTAAAGAAATTATAACTATATAAGAAACGTGTAAGAAATGACTGCCTTCAGTATTATTTCAAAAGAGAGTATGAATGTTATAATGGTATAAACAAGAAAGAGTTACATTACAGGGAAAAAAGATTAGAAGCTTTCACTAATCCCTGGAAGAAGGAAATACTATTTGTCAGTCATATTAACTGAATAATCTTGCCCAAAGGATACATAAAAAATTCTAATATTTATAAACATGTCAGGTAAAATCAGCCAGATGGAAGAGAGGAAAGGAAATATAAAGTTAGGTTCTTTCATACTTAGAAGAACGGACTAATCCATGTCTTTTTCATTTTGTCTTACAATTAAAATCATTAAGAATCCTTATCTCATTTATTAGTGAATTTTTTTTTTTTAGACAGAGGGTCTTGCTTTGTATAGTTCAGGCTGGCCCTGAGCTCACTATGTAGCCCGGGGAGCTTCAAACTCACAGCAATCCTCTTGCCTCTGCCTCCCGAATGCTGGGATTACTACAGGTGTGAGCCACAATGCCTGACAATGTGGTGTGTGGTACTGATTGCTGGTGGCCATGAGTCACCATGCCCAATATTGTTTTATGTGGTTACTGGGGATCAGTTTAGCAGGCAAGCAGGTGCTGGAACCACTGACCTAATCCCCAACCCCAATAGTGACTTTTTCATTCATTTTACTGACTCCCTCTAATGAACTAAGGCCCCTCCCTACACAGCTCTTATAGTTTCTGCTTTTGTTTCATTTTTATCATAAGAATATTTCTTGCTTTCCCCTTATATGAATCTAACTTTCTTAAACTGTGAAAAACTCAAATATGTTAACCTAGGGATCAAAGTTGCTGTTTTAGTACAAACTGAAGGCATAATATTTGGCTTTCAAGACATATATTTATTAAAGACAATGAAAGTAAAATTATCCAAAAGTAAAAATAATTTATTTAAAATAAATTTTAATACAAGTTTAAAATTCAGTGTTATAGTGGTTTAAGGAAGTCATATTTGATGAAATGTTTTTACTTTTTTAGAAGTGTGATTAGTATATGTTTGTAGTACAGAATGATTGCACTTATTGTGTTAGTTATTACATGTATATAAACCATGTTAATTCTTCTTCCATGTCCTACCACTCCACTTCTTCTCTATCCTTTCCATCTCTTAGTCCCCTTACTATTTGCAAAATCTCCACCTCTAGTTTGTTTCCAATTCTTTTTTTCCTTTGTCCCTCCCATCCTGCACCCCTTCTCCATCTCTTGTTCTCCTTCTCATTCAAACTAGATCTTTCTGCTTTCTAGTATCTTTTAAAAATATTGCTTTTTGTTTATATTTTGTGCTTCTCATATGAGAGAAACTCTATAGTATTTAAGCAGTGTTTCTAAATTAGTTGATTTAACATTATGGCCTCCAGGGGTATCCATTTTCCCACACACGATTCAAGTTCATCGTACTTTATGACAGACTAGTACTCCATTTGTACAAATACATTTCGTTCATGGGTTTATCTGGTGGTGGAAGTCTAAGCTGCTTCCAAGATTTTGCTATTATGAATTGTGTTGCTGTAAACACACATATGCATTTACACCTATTTTTTCATAGGTTTCAATAATGAGTAACTATTAGATTTTTGTCAAGTGCTTTTTATGCACCTATTGAGCTGATCCTGTGATTTCTGTCCTTGTTTCTGTTTGTGTGATCTATTTCATTTACTGGTTTGCATATATTGAACCATTCTTTCATCCCAGATATAAATCTTACTTGCACATGACATATGATGGATGATATCAACATTCCTTGGGTGAATATCTTGTTGAGGATTTTTGCATTTATGTGCATTAAACAAACTGGCCCATAGTTTTCTCTGGTTGGATCCTGATGTGGTCCATGGATGCATCCAAGCATAATATTGAGAGGATACCTTCTCTTCTGATTTCATTAAATAAACTGAGGATTACTAGCTTTAGATCTACCCTAAAGTTTTTAAAGTTTTCATCAGTGAATCTACAGGGTTCTTCTTTATTACTACTTGAATTTCATTGTCTTTTAGTGGATTATTTGGGGGTTTTATATCTTCTTAGTTCAGTTTCATATCTTGGATTTTATCCATTTCTCGAGTTTTCCAATTTATTGTAGTACAGGTTTGTGAAGTAGCTGGTAATGGTCATCTGGTTTTGGTGATGTCCTTGGCTATCTCACCTATTTTATTTCTATTTTAATTAAATTGGGCCATTTCTTTCATGTTTTTGTAAGGTTGGCTAATGGTTTATCTAGTTTTCTTTACATTCTTTGATTTATTGATTCTCTGCATTATTTTTCTAATCTCGTTGTTACTGATTTCTGCTCAAATCTTCATAATTGATTTCATTCTGTTAGCTTTGGATTTGGATATTCTTTTTTTCCTATGACCTTGAGATGCATAATTAGGTCATTTATTTTGGCTTGCCCTGTTTTTCAGATATGAGCATGCACAGCTGCAAACTACCTTCCTGAGTTCCATAGGTTCTGCCATTTTGTACTGGTATTATAATTTAATTCTAGGAAGTGTTTCACTCCTCTTTTGATTTTTTTCTGTGACCCACACTGCTTAATCTAAGATGTGATCCTAAATTTCCATGTGCTTGTGTAACTTCATTGATTTTTTTTGCTTTTATTATTTGGAGAAGGTCATGAGAGGAAGTCAAAGGCAGTAAGAAGACACTCTAGAGTCAGGCTCTTCCAAAATTTTTTAAACAAAATAAGGGACAAGAAGTCAAAAATATCTATTAAAAGCTGGGCAACAGTTTCCTAGACATCTATAAATATAGAATGACACCAAATGGTAATTCCTGATAATGTGAAATCCTAATTTATAAACTTTAAGTAAGAAAGTAGAAAAAGAAGGAAAGAAGGAGAGAGGGGAGGAGCAAAGGCATAAGGGGAGAAGAGAGGGAGGGAGTGAAGAAGGAAGGAAGAGGGAAAGAAGGAAGGAGAGTGGGAAGAG